>JAYMTK010003813.1:0-11826 GCA_036897405.1 Pelargonium myrrhifolium | reverse complement strand
AATCATTGAACTTTCAAATATAGACCCAATTTGGTCCCAATGGCAAAGACCATTTTGGGTCACTATTTGAAAGTTCAAGGACTATTTTGGGTCAATATTTGAAAGTTCAGAAACCAAATTTGGTCGAATAAAAATTCAGTGACTAAATTGGGTCCAAACACAAAAGTTCATGGACTAAATTTGGTCTTAACCAAAAAAAATATGACCACTTTGTAAAATTTTGGGACCTAATTGACCTCAAAACCTTTTATTATTTCACGTGAATCATATTGATATTCTCTTGATTAATTCATATTTTTGCCTCTCTTGCCTAGCTCGCCTTTTATGTGTTTGCTCCATCACTTGTGGGTGGGTACTTGGCTGACTCAATCACCTTGAAAAGCTTGTTGACCATGTAAGCTCACCTCTTCTTAAGCTCATTACTTGATTCTAGTTTCTACTTTTATTTTTCATCAGTAAACGCACAAACACTGGGCCTCGAACATGAGACCTCGAGAGATCAAGTAATCGATCATTTGTCTTACTGAGTGTTTGTACTTATTTTCAAGTTAATTGTATATTTGTGTGTAAAATCTTATGGTTACATATTGTTTAAGTGTAGGTGGTTCATGCCTGTGAATATACTTCTCACTTTCATGATTGGCTCAGCTCTTGCTTGGTTACTTAACAAAATTGCTAGAACTCCTCAGCACCTAAGAGGCCTTGTCATTGGTAGCTGCTCTGCAGGTAGCGTTTAGATTAGAATTTTTGTTTATAAATAAAAATAAAAATAAGATTTTGATTCCGCGTACGGTTCCAAATACAAATAATCCGAATTTACCATAATGCCACAGCATATTTAACTTGCACTTATTTACATAATTGCCACCCGATCGGTTAAGGGATCCTAGCCCTTGATTATTTGTTGTTTTTGAATGGTTCATATTAGTTCTTAATTCCCACGTTAAGAGCTATCTTTTTTATAAAATTAATATGAGCATCAGTTGACTGATATAACTTTATATCAGTTGCACTAATAAGATGATGAAACCCCATTTAAAATCATGGATCCAGACGGATCGTTCCGCTCCCACAAATTCACTTGAGTGGGTATAAGTGAAATTTAATGAGGTGTCATCACTTCATTAGCTTGATTAAATTGCAACTGATATAAAGTTATATTAATCAACTGATACACATCTTACTCTTTTTACAATATGATCATAACCTGAATCATCCCTTTGTCTCCTTTGTCTTTCAACAGGAAATTTGGGAAACCTGCTTCTCATTATACTCCCGGAGG
This sequence comes from Pelargonium myrrhifolium, assembly GCA_036897405.1. Taxonomy (NCBI): domain Eukaryota; kingdom Viridiplantae; phylum Streptophyta; class Magnoliopsida; order Geraniales; family Geraniaceae; genus Pelargonium; species Pelargonium myrrhifolium. The sequence goes on along the minus strand of JAYMTK010003813.1, from coordinate 10,544 downwards.
TCTGCAAAGAGAGTGACAGTCCATTTGGAGACTCATCTACTTGCACTACAAACGCTAAGGCTTATACTTCACTTTCTATGTCGGTATGGTCTACGATCTTCGATATTTTCATGTGGCAAATGTTCAAGTTACTCCATCCATCCTAAACTGAGTGTCTTTATTTCTATTTTGTAAAAAAATGAGAAATTAATTTGGTATAGTTACTATTGTATCCTCACGATCTAACTTATTATTAGAATACTACTTACCGTTCAAGCATAACTAACTTCTTGTTTTTCACGAGTCACATTTTTGTTTTTTCCATTTTCAGGTAGGATCAGTTTACATTTGGTCTTATGTGTATCCCATCATGCACGCCTGTGCCAATAGAAATATTGTGGAAGAAATCAAAATCAGCATAAACTCTTCTAGAGACGCCGAAGCAGCACTTCCTCCCGGGGAAGAATCCGGTACACCCAACGTTGTGCCCGGGGAAAAAGACAAGGTTTTGTCTCACTCTACTTCGATCTATGTTCGTGTGAACTTTCACAAATATGTCATGGAACGAAGGAACAGACGAATCATTGTGAATTCATTCAGTCCTTTACATAATGATACATATTTACACGATAACCATTTCAATACTCTTCTTTAGGTGCATATTTCGGGGAAGATTATGCAATGTGTTAAGACGCTCGTCGGGAAGATTAACCTGAAAATGGTGTTTGCTCCATGTACAATAGCCGCGGTATGCTCAATTTTCTATTTTTGAGAGGGAGTGACCCTCGCAAAATCACCTCGTAAATTTGAAAAGGGGATTTTGCGAGGGGTTAGTCCCTCTCACATTTGCGAGCGAATTTAAGAGGGAAAGTTGTTACTCGCAATCACTCCTCGTAATAGTGAATTTGCGAGGAGTTCCCCTTGCAATCTTCTCTCGCAAAATATTGTTGTTCTTGCACGATGAATGTGCTCGTCATTGTCTACTTTTTCCACAGATTATTGGTTTTATCATTGGAATCGCTTCGCCAATCAGAAATGTAATGATTGGGGATAAAGCTCCGCTTCGTGTTATTGAGAGTTCTGTGTCTCTTCTTGGGTAAGAAAGAACCCTAAAATATAGTCTTTCATGTAATGTAGTTTAGTTTATGTTGTTGCTCTCTCTTGTGCAGGAATGCAACAGTTCCCATCATGACCTTGATAGTTGGAGCAAATCTTCTCAAGGGTATGTAGTTTCCTTATGGTCATATTTTCGGGCAGGGGTTTTCGGGGCTGGGCTCTAAAGGCCTAACCTGTACCCGAAAGGGTGCAGTTGTGAACTTCAGATCGAGTTTTCTGTGTAAAATGTGCAAGTTTGTCTGCTCGACCTGAAAAAATGACCAGGTTTATTTTATGTAATCCAAACTCGAGATAATGCATATCGAGTTTCAGTTCCATATTGTCAATTCTAGAGGAAGACATGAAGGCCTATGCTCATGCCCCACGTCCTGAATATGTATTCACTAACTTGATGTGTTCAATACAATGAGACTGTATGCGAGCAACGTTAAGTCCACAAAGTCATGAGGTGTCAGCGGGAGGTGTCTGACTGTTATGTTTCACTTGCATTTTTGTTTCAGGTCTGAAGAAATCGGGACTAGGCATTCCTCTAATTATAGGGATTTTGGTAGTTAGGTACATTGCAATGCCTCTCATTGGTGTGGTCATTGTTAAAGCTGCAAGCCATTATGGGATGGTGGGATCTTCAGATTTGTTGTATCAGTTTGTTCTCATGCTCCAATATGCACTTCCACCAGCAATGGCTGTAGGTATGGTTTGTTTAGTGATTCAACTCCGATTTTGGCGTCGGTGACATAATGTCTCTGTTCACCTCGACAAACACTCAGTAGGACAAGGGGTTGATTTCACATGATTCTCGAGATTTCGAACACTCTGTTCACCTCGACAAACACCAAGTAGGACAAGTGGTTGTCGAGGTTTCAAGTTCGAGTCTCGGTGTTTGTACACTTACTGATGATAGAAAAACAATGTTCACCTCGGAATCCGAGTTTGAGGATACAAACTAATGTCATTGCTCATGAACATGGATGCAGGTATGATCACTCAGTTGTTTGATGCTGGTCAAAGTGAATGCTCAGTGATTATGCTATGGACCTATGCAGTAGCTTCAATTTCTCTCACATTTTGGTCAACATTCTTTATGTGGATTGTCACCACTTAGTTCATATCACAGACTCTAAATTTTGTATATTTTTTCAGTAATGCCAATATCATATTTCAATATACATCATTTTCATTTGATGTTTCTGCTACCAAAATCACAAAACCGAGAACAAAAATGAAATCTACACTCGTCGTTGTATTCAAGAGATCATGGCACAAAATCTAGATACAGAATCAAGGATAAAATTACGTACGTGTATCTATATATGCATAACTTGTTCATGTATTGACAGCGTAAGGAATTACGATACTAACCACATGAAGAATGTTGACCAGAAAGTGAGCGCAACTGACGAGCAGACGTAAGTCCATAGCATTATCACCGAGCATTCGCTCTCGCTGACCCCGAACAGTTGTGTCATCGTACCTGCCAAGTCGAACAAAAAGAATTTTCAAGTCAATAGCTTTAGTACTATGTTGTAATGGACAAGATTGTCGTACCGATGTTTATTGCTGGAGGAAGTGCAAACTGTAGCATAAGAACGAACTGATAAAGCGGATCTGGCTTCACCAAGCGAAAATGGACAGCGCCTTTGACAATAAGCACGCCCAACATTGGCAAGGCGATGTACCGGACCAATATGATCCCAATAACAAGTCGCAGCTGCGCTAGTGACCCTTTTATACCTAAAGCAAATCTAGCAGAAATGAGTGACCTATATCGTGAGATATATAATCAGTTGCGATCAACAATTACCTCTTAGGAGGTTCGCGCCCACTATCAAACTGACTGTTGGAATAGCTGCATCCCTGCAAAAAGGAAAGAACGCAAAATGGTGACGAGCTACACTAGACCTCGAGCATCTTCAAGAGTTTTTATCATACGATTGAAGTTATGCGAATTATGTTAAAACATGCCAAGCCAAGCCCTGATCATCAGGAAAAGAACAGTTTAGTGGCAGGGTACTCACCCCAGCATTAGAGCTGAGTCTTCAAGAACACGAAGAGGAGCACGATCGCCAACAAATGCCTTTCGAAACGGAGGAGCTAGACCGATTATGAACCCAACTATCTGTCAATAAAAGAACGAGTATTTTAGTCTAGGTATTGCAGACATTTGTTATCTGATCAGGAAAGTTTTGCCAGTGTATCTTCAACCCCCGTTAAAGTTTAAGATATCTGGATCTTTATTATACAGATACTGATAGATCATGCCTTGGTGGGAATGTTCTATCATATTTTTATTCATGTGAGACTTTATTTCATCACCACTTTCAACAATCTGTATCATCATATCTAAGATTTCAAGAAACAAAATCTTTATACGTAGTTATGTTCTGCTTCAACCTATCATTTTGAAGGATAAATTCGGATATTTCCTCTCTGTTAAGATGTAATGCCCAACAAGTATAATGGAAGGAAAGCATTTAACTTCAACGGAATACTACCGCTCCAGCTGTCGAAGGCGCCAACAGGTGCTTTAGGTTGATCTTTACTGCCCACTTCTTCAAGCGTTTCTTGATCTTCCCCAAGACAGAGACCTGTCGACCAGAAACTCCGAGAAAGTTAGTCTTAACTGCTAATGCAATTGAGAGACAAAATTGCAAAAACTATATCGATCCATACTCTTTGATGCAATTTTATTGACATACTCGTGCCATATTGGTAACCGACCAATAAAACAGGCTCTATAAAGAAAAATACATCAAGGTATAAGGTTTGCATTAAAGTTAAGACTTGGAACAACCTCTGTTTTCTCCTCGGCTACCGTGTTTTCAAGTTCAAAATGATCTTCGCTGGTGCTCGATGTCAGAGGAAGTAGCTGGCCCTTGGGACATTTTGAAATATTTTCAGGCGTCTCTCTGATAGAAATTGTAGTGGAGTTGTCTATCTTGGTCGCTTGAGGGCTCTTACGCGAGAAAAGTCGCACTAGATTGTATACGTAAGACCACAAGTAGATAGCTCCTATCTGGAGTACATAAACAATGATGAGAGGCATCTCAGTAACATAGTAGCCAAGTATAAGTCGAGAACATACTGCCATAGAGAGCGTAGCATATGAAAGTCCCCGTGCATGACAGGCAGCAACAGGTCCAAATGGACTGCCTTTCTCTTTACAGACCGCCGGAATTATGATGAGAGGCATCAACCCCAAATTTCCTGTTCAAGTAAACCACAGAGATTTTTTCAAGAAAACGTTTTAACACAGAAATGAAGCACAGCTCACAAATAGGGACAGCTATGAGAGGATGGTTTGTTGCCACAATCGTTGAAGTTTACGATATGTTTCCATGTACTGTGAGACGACAAATTTTGGCTAGGAATGAACTGCAATATGTCAATCATCCTGTTTTTATTTCTCTATTTTTTCATAGCAATTCCCATGATAGCTAAAAACCCCAAAAAGGTACAATATCTGGGAAGTGCTAGGCTTTTTGGAGCATTCGGTAACTTGTGAAAGTCAAGGGATACATAAATGGTAAAGGAAATAACAGAAAAATAAGTGTCTAGTCTCGTGTAACAGACGTAAAGCTCATTCAGACCCTTGAATTGTTTAAAGAGGTTGTGGTGATTTTTTACTGTAGACGTGACTTGTGATATGTTATAAGCTTGTAATTACCAAAGACAACCAACCAAAATCGTATAAAATCAAAAACCTGCCTGCAGCACAGCAGCCCAATACGAGTCCTCTAAGATCATGTGGAGCTTTGGCAGCTTTTATAACTATCAGGCCAAGCAGCGAGCCAAGGATAAATGTGAAGAGAATATTGAGTGGCATGAACCATCTGTATGATGAAACAGAAGCGCATAAAATCCCGGGAAAAAAAATACAAAAACAAAACCAATTGGAAAAACGACATGTTCACAAATCTGTTTAAGATAGACTCACAGCATAACCAGGCTTTTCATTGTTATTGTTTTAGCCAGGTTGCTACCAACAAGTGCCGGATTGAAGACAAAAAACACAATCTGTACAATACGAAGAGTTCAGGCTAGGCACAGTGGCTAAGGAAATCGTTGACTTCGATAAAATTTTGAACTTATAGGTCAATAGGTGCTCGTGCCAATGTAACAAAGAATACATTAGCACCAGGCCCTATTTGATATATCAAGAAAGCAAGGAAAAGTAGCAAATGGAACTTCTATGGCCACCGACTCATTGTCATGTTTATTTCGAGATAAAATGGCATGTTTTATAATACACACATACACATATTCAATATTTTAAGCAACTCATGCCACAATAGAACATATTGATAGCATGTTCAAGTGCGGAATTTACTTACCCTGTTCAAGTGCTTCCGTGCATCCTCCCCGAGTAAACCAACACGGTCAATTGCAAGAAATGAACCCACAGCGGTGAGAAGGAGAACCTTCAAAACCGCTGTTAGTGCAGCTATGAAAAGATCCAGAAGCCCCATAGCCCAAGTAGTGAAGTGTCAAATTCTGTTGTACCATTCAACTGAAAATTGAAAATAAATCAATAAAACGAGGACCAAATGAATTATCGGCACAAATTGGAAAAGAACGTGAACCAACTTTCGTCACTTTCTTATTACGGCTACACAACTAACGAATCTCCAAATTCATTTTTTAAAATGCATATATAAAATAAAAGTGTAATACTTTCTTATTACCTACATCTCACAACTTATAACACAACAAACCATCTTTTATATATAGTTTTGTCTGGCACGGGTCGTTCTTCTTTAAAGAAAATTCATGATTATCTCATGCATGATAGCAATTCAACAAATGCATCACACGATCAAAACCAGAACAAACATTTACACTGAAATGAAGGAACATAAGACCGAACATAGAACAGATTAGGCAAGTTGTAAAGTCTCTAATATCAACACACACAAAAAAGATCTCGCGCGCATTTGATCCAAACGAAGTAAGGCTACGAGTTAGAACTTCAAATACTCGAAACACTTAAATAAGGTCATTCACTAAAACCTTCAAAAAAATATCTCCCTCTAAACTCTACGCCACTCAACCCATTACTGCTCAGTGATACGTACAGCAATATCGGTATTAAGCAAAGAGAACTATCAATTCCATGATCACCAAACAAACAAGACATTGCTTCATATAACTGAAAAAGAAAATTCAACAGAAAGATTGAGGCTATCCAATCCACGATTAACACATGCACGATACCAATTCAACAAATGCATCACGCGATGTTGGTTACAACCAGAACCAACATTAACACTGAAACGAAGGAACACACGACCGAACATAGAACAGATTAGGCGAGTTGTAATGTAAGGTCTCCAAAATCAACAAAACAAAAATGACCTCACACGCACTCGATCCAAACGAAGTAAGACTACGAGTTAGAACTTCAAATACTCCAAACGCTTAAATAAGATCATTCACTAAAACCCTCACACTACGCCACGCAACTCATTACTGCTCAGTGATACATACGGCAATATTGGTTAATGCATTCTGATTAAGCAAGAAAACTATCAATTCCATGATCAGCAAACAAACAAGACATTACTTCACAAAATCACTAACAACCCATAGTGGAAATGCTTAAAATAGCACATAAGCTAATCAGTGACAAAACATTCCAATCAACCTTTACCAAAAGCAACTATAAAACCCCTTTTGAACAAACAACCAAAAAATCGCTTCACAACCCACTACTGTGCGGATACACTAAAACAAAACCCAATAACCAAAAATGAATCTTTGGTTCAAATCACACACAAAGTGATCGATACTCATGATTTCACCAAAAATAGGAAACAACCCACATTTCTGTGTACCAAATTTGGGGGAAAAAAAAAGAAGAGAAATGTGAGGAGATAAAAGAGGAATTACCAGAGAGATTCCATGGAAGTGAAGCAGCAGATTGGGGATTTGGAGAAGAAGAGACATTACAGAGTTTATGCAGAGCGAGAGAGGTTGAGGCACCGTCAAGTTCTGCTCCGAAAAATGTGGAAAATATAAATTAAGTGCATAGTAGTTAGCAGAGCTGGAGGAACACTTGGCGATGGTGGTTTCTGCCACGTGGCAGGTTTGTTAACGGAATGGAATTGTTAGTTACTGAATTAAACTTAAGAATATATCATTAATTTTATTTTGGGACCGAAAAAGTACAATATATCCCATTAAACATTATTTTTTTTATCCAAAAGAAATTTGTATGAGCCGATCACGAGCTTCGTCGGCAGATACAATAGTAAAAATCATATACAAGATTTACTCTTGTAACCCGAGACATAATGAGGAGGAGGCCGCGACCCTCACACCTTAGCCTCACAGGACACGAGACAAATTTCTCTCCTAAAATTAATTATCATCCCAACCCTAGTACGGGAACATGAATAAAAAAAATATAAAAAATTGAAATCCGAGTCACATTTGACCCGACATGGGGAACACAAACATAACCAAACAAAGAAATTTGAAACAAAAACCAAAACACAAAGTACCAAATCTGATTACAAACCAAAACTAAAACTGAAATTTAAATAAAAAGCATGACCCGCACCGCCGCCTCCTCCCTCGTCATTTGCTGGACAGAAGGTGTTCAGATTTGACAAAATCGGCTCAACCATAATAAGAGAGACGCGAAAAACGAAAGAGATGAACTCACCAAAACTACGCTTCTAGGCCTTTTCACCCTCACTGAGCAGTCGTATCACCGCTCATTGACCACCGTGACCCACACCCTTCGCCTGCTCAGTCGCATGACCGCCATGCTCTCAAACTTCAGATTTGGCGCCGCACCAAATGAAAAAAAAAAAAAAATCCTAGCATTCAAAGAGAACCCCTCTATCCCTTGTAAGTTTTTTTACCTTTAGAATGTTCCCGATTAAACATTATTTAGTACATAGTATTAAAGACAAATAGTAATTTTTTGCTTTTAAAAATGATGTTAATGTTTGGCTTTTCCATTACAGGAAAATTATAACTTTTGCGACGGAAAATCAGAATTTGCGATGACTTTGCGGTGGATTTTGACCGTCGCAAATCCTTCGGAAACAAGTGTGTCGCAAAAAATTGCAACGGTTTTTGAAATTCTCTCTCAAAAGTGCATAATTGGGAGAGAGGGACCATCTGAGTTCTATTTTATAGGAATTTTAAAATTTGCGACGGAAACACCAAGTCGTCGCAACAAGACCATGAGACACGTGACTACTATTCGTGACGGAAAGAATCAGCCGTCAAATCCGTCGCAATTCTCCTTTTGCGACGAAATTCACGACTTTTGTCTTTTAGTGTTGTCTCGTGGATGCATGCAAGTATTTTGACTCAATTTAATTGACGAAATAAATCATTGTAGTGTATGAAAAGAGATGTTGCACGGACCCTGATTAGTTTCTCGACTAGGATGCCCCTCTTGATCCTGAACAAATGACCACGAAGGGGAATTTCTTGGGCAGTCTCTATAGATCAAGTTAGTAATTGAAAGCAGTTATCAAATGGTAAAAGTACTACTTTATGTAACAAAATATTACTCTCATGGTGAACAATGATTTTGTATTTATATATAGTGTTTTGATAAAGAACAAACTATATATGAGATCGCGAAAGACATGTAGGGAGATTTTTGAGAAATAATCGTTCGCCTTTGACATAGCAAGTAAACATACCGAATGTCGTCGAAGTACTTAACAGAGAACTCATGCTATGACTCTACCTTGAAGGTGTTGGTTTGGTAATCATGGTGATTTGCTCTCTTATTGAGCACATAAGTTGAAAGACTTGTGAAATTATTTTCTAGAATTCACACGGGTGATGTGAAAACTGTAACTTTAAAATCGCTCCAGCAAATAATAGCCTTAAGATGTGTGCAAATTAATCTGGAGACCCTGAGTCACTTGTCCATAATAGTCCATTGTCAATACATAGCATTACCATCTTGAAACTCTTCTCTAACATTGTAGTTGCTTATTTAATTTAGAGGTAATTACACATGACTATCTTGTACTTTACACGTTTTGCACATTTATACCTTAAACCATTTTTAAAAAAAAATTCGGCTACTCTGTACTATGCCATTTTTTGACGGAGGGGTCTCTCTGTCACAGAATATTCTATTTTTTAACGGAATATTTTATTTTTGATCATGTGTCGTGCACATGACCTAAAATCACCCAAAATCAACAAAAAAAAAACAACCAAAAATCAACAAACTCGCGTTCGAGTTTGTTGATTTTGCGTTTGATTTTAGGTCATGTGCATGACACATGATCAAAAATGTTATATTCTGTTAAAAATAAAATATTTTGTGACATAGAGCCCCCTCTGTCAAAAAATGGTATAGTACAATGTAGTCAAAAAATTTTAAAAAAAATTAGGATAGACATGTGCAAAACATGTAAAATACAGGGTGATCGTGTGTAATTACCTCTTTAATTTATCAATGCTCAATTCTAGTCAAACTAATTTCACTTGTCTTATATTTCAAGTTTGTTTGGTGATATTGGAATTCTCACTTAACGATATCAGAATTTTCAAGTTTGGAAAATAAACTTAAGAGGTGAAGTTAACGCTTGCCAATCGGTACCCTTCTGCAAGAAGAGACTAATTTTCGTAAACTTTGAAGTTGTGACAAAAATCTTATATTAAAACTACATATGCAATGGTGAAATTTTAATAACAATGTTGATCTTTTATCATGAAACGTTTGATTCATTATGTGTAGTTGAATATATAAAACTCAACACGGTATCATGAGAAGATTTTGATCTTTGTCCTCTTGACTAGAAGGTGACAAGTTATGCCGATTCAAAAGATATTGATTGTGCACGTATCCAACTCATTTTTTTCGTAATTGAAAATATGATTGATTTTCTATAATTGTTACTGATTGTAATAAAACCAAAGACATGAATTGATGGCTTGAGTACTACTTTTTCTCAATCTCTCATATATTATTGGTGATGGGTTGAATTGACCCTCTTCCTTTATCTTTAAAAATATTGTATTAAGTATCAATAATATCATTGATCTTATTGCAAATTCAAATATTTTAACATAAACTTAAATATTTAGCAAGAACAAATTATACGTAGTTCTCAAACGTATTGTCCTATTTAAAAGCATCTAAAATGTGACGGTACGTACAAGAAAATACTCATACTAAAAAAACAATTTTGAACTAGGAAAGATCTAACAAACTTTAGTGTGGTCAGGTGCCAAAAGTCTTATGTTAGGGACAAGAGACGAAATCTCATTCCTGAACATTAGCTCTCAGGTTATGTTTGGTAGGCATGAATGAAATAGAATTGAATGTCTATTATAGCTTTCTTTTCCTTTTCATGTGTTTGGTAGAACCATGAATGGGTAGAAAGCCCATTACCTAAGGAAAGTCCATTCCACCTTTTCCTTGAATACTCATTCCTTGCAAAAAGGTAGGGAATAGTTATTCTAGG
>JAYMTK010003812.1:0-11826 GCA_036897405.1 Pelargonium myrrhifolium | reverse complement strand
GTGATTTTAAATGAGGTGTCATCACCTCATTGGTTTTGTTAAATTGCAACTGATATAACTTTATACATTTTACCCAACCCAGTATTTTAATATTAAAATGAATAAACCGGCCTACCAAATCAAACCGATAGGATTGGGTTCTTGAGTCTAATCTCTAAACCATTCATGACTGAGTCAGCTCTTTTTGAACGTTGATATGGACTGTCTAAGTAATTAATTAATTAATTTAAATTAAGAGATCAAGACCCAAATTATTTATTTATTTTCTGTTTCTTTCTAAGATAATATTAATAGCTATAGCAATAGCGAAGGGTTAGTTAAACAAATCAACAAGAACACCAAAGAGACTGAGCAGAGAAAAAATGGAGAGCAGCGCCGTCATTTCTGGCCTTCAACCAAATCACCTAATTTGCCCCTCCGGCCGCCGCGTCTCCGCTCTCCTCCACCGTCACTCCTCCTTCTCCGGGAAGCGACATTTCTCTGCTTCTTCGCTCAAGGTCCTATCTTTTTCTCCCAATCTCGGAACCCATTTCTTTGTTGTGAATTTGACAATGTCGATTGATGATTGATTCGGTTTTTTGTTCGGTTTCAGCTCCACAAGCAGTTCTCTTTGGCATCCTACAACACTCCTCAGGCGGTCGTGGGCCGGAACGTCGCTTTGAGGCACGACCCAGTTGATATATTTTCTGTTTTGATTTGTTGGGTTGTTTTGTTTGATTTTGATTTTTTGATTTTTTTTTGGGTGGTGCAGCAATGAGACAGTTGAATTAGCTGACATAGAATGGGACAACCTGGGATTTGGGTTTCTCTCGACGGATTATATGTATGTGATGAAATGCTCCAGTGGAGGGAGCTTCTCTAATGGCGAATTGCAGAGATTTGGGAACATTGAGCTGAGCCCTTCAGCTGGAGTTTTGAATTATGGGCAGGTTGGTTTCTGGTTGTTTCTGTTTTTGGGTATTAGGATTTGCATGAAAGTTTGATTTTCTGAGCATCATGTTTGCAATCTGGTTGGTTTGTTTTGCTTGTTTTGGCTCGGTTGCTGTTTTTGGTTGTTTGATTTTAAGGGGTTTGGCAGTGATTAGTGAGTGTTTCGATGGAATGGAATAAATGATTCGACTTTATTGTATGTTAGAATATTACAATGGGCAATTGTGTTTTCCTTGCATGGAATAAAATTTGAAGGGCATATATGTTGGAAGGAATTTGCTGGCTTTGTAGTGTTTGTACAAGACTTTATTCGCTGAGTCTGATGATGCTAATATGGTAGTTTCTAGTGCCCTTTTAAACATAGTTGTCTTTTTGGATGTAAAAGAGCCAACTTTAGATAACCTTAGAGACTTTTTTTAGTCTGGGAAGATGCTTTACTTTTTAGGTCTCAAGGGCTGAGTTGATCACAAGCTAGAATATCACATGGTGTTTAGCTTCTATTTAGTTCTCTCTAGTTGAGGCGACTCTGATTCCTGAATCTATTATAACGTTTTTTTGGTGTAATTTTCGTCTGTCTTCTCTCTCTAGGGGTTATTTGAAGGATTGAAAGCCTACAGGAAAGAAGATGGTAATATTCTTCTCTTTCGCCCGGAGGAAAATGCACTTCGGATGCAGATGGGTGCAGAGCGGATGTGCATGCCGTCACCAACTGTTGAACAGTTTGTAGAAGCTGTGAAGGAAACAGTTCTAGCAAACAAACGCTGGGTAATGTACAATCTTAATTCCAGTATGAGTTTTTTTATTAGCATTTGACACGATGAAATGCATATTTATATCACTAAGTTGTTAATCTGTCATTCCAGGTTCCTCCTCCGGGTAAAGGTTCCTTGTATATAAGGCCATTGCTAATGGGGAGTGGTGCTGTTCTTGGTCTTGCTCCTGCTCCAGAGTACACCTTTCTAATTTATGTTTCTCCTGTTGGAAACTATTTTAAGGTTTGTTATGATCAAGCGCTGCTTCTGAATTATTTTAAATATCTGGCCGGTGTATGTTTTATATGCTCAAACTTATTTTAATTTCAAGGTTGTGTTTGGAGAGATAGTCTTAAATGAATTGAAAGTGCTTGCTTAAATGTTCTTTTAGAAGATAAAACACAAACTTTTCCTTTGAATGGAAATATTTCTCAATACTAGGCACATGTGGTGTTGAGAAAATAAAGTAATATCTGCAGGAAAATTTCCTAAATTATGTGTAATTTCTGCACGAGTTTCATATTAGAGCAATCCTGATTCTTTCCTATGATGATAATATGCAACATCACTAATCACTTCCTGTTTACAATTTAATCGGGTTCTTCCCTTTTTTTTCCAGCTTTTATAGATGGTTTCGGCTATTCCCACACTGAGAATACTAATGTCTGTAATCATATTTCAGGAAGGTGTAGCACCAATCAATTTGGTGGTTGAGCATGAGCTGCATCGTGCCACTCCTGGTGGTACTGGAGGTGTTAAGACGATAGGCAACTATGCTGCGGTAAATACTTGCAGTCCTTGTTTAGTCATTTACACATTTGTCTTCACAAAGTCTGCTGCAAGATTTAATAGTTATGCATATATAGCAAGCACCAGAAGCTGTGCTCAACACATAATTATCTATTTAATTTTCCATGATGGATAGAGCTTCGTTCTGCATATGCCAATTGACTAATCATATTATAGTGTTTGATATTTGCATATTGTGAGTTTTTATTCCACTCCTTAACTTTGATGAAACTTTACAACAATGACATATCCTCAGTTGAGGAATGCTACATTGAGTCTTGAATTATGTGAAGATTGTTCAGATTTTGTATGGTGGTTTTTAATTTCGTTCGAATCTATGAATTCATTATCTTACAGGTATTGAAGGCACAATCTGCTGCAAAAGCAAAAGGCTATTCTGATGTTCTATACCTTGATTGTGTGCACAAAAAGTATCTGGAGGAGGTTTCATCTTGCAACATTTTTGTTGTGAAGGTACTTCTCTTAAAAATTAAGTGTGAACACTTCATTGATGCTCGAAAATAAATGACGTCTACTGTTGATTTTCTTGCCCGAAAGGGATGGAACCATAATTTTATACTGTTGACTTTGCTTTTAACAATAGCTGATCATTTTGGAAGAACCGTATTTACTTAACATGATTCTTAATATGCCATCAACTCATCCTTAAAATAATGTTAACAATCGGGCAAGTCTGCATCATAAAATAAGTGGTCTCAGTTGTATCTGTTCCATATATGTTTTTTTTATCTTTGTCTGAATCTGTATTATGTTGAATGACATGAAAGGGTTTTAATATTCTAATTCTAAATTTGGGTCTGGCTTTGTATGTTCACAAGAACATTTTGTTGTCTTCTTGTACGTGCTTTCACTTGTGTAACATTGTGTTTTAATATAGATTCTTTGATTGCTAATTCATGTTCATTTATTATGTGGTCTTAGGACAAAGTTTTATCAACTCCTTCTATCAAAGGGACAATCCTTCCAGGCATTACACGAAAGAGTATAATCGATGTGGCTCGTAATGAAGGGTTCGAGGTACATATTTCCATACTAACAAACCTTGGATAAATTTTGTTACCTAGTACTCTGTTAACAAACCATCTATTACATTAAAGAGTATGATAGATGTCTGTTCATAGTGAAGGATATTTCAATAGCAACAAACTATGGATAAATGTTTGGTACTCTAGTTGCATATAGGGGCGGCATTTCGAGTTCACGGGTCGTGATGAAAGTTTAGTATTCTATATTATATGGGTCAACATGATCCGACTGTTAAATAAGCAGGTTGGAATGAACCTGACCCGATATATAAACTTAGACCATTTTTTTATAACTAAATGGGTTACACGGCCTGTTTCATTAAACGTTTTTGGCGGGTCAAGCAGATTTGACACAAACAAGACAAGAGCACGATTAGTTAAATCCAAACTCGCATAAATTTGTATCTTGTTCGTGTCAAGTCATGGGTCATGACCCAAATTGACTGCCCTAGTTGCATAGCATGTGGTTTGTCTGTACTAGTTAGAGTGTGGAATGGGTTTTTCCAAATCACCGCGTCTGTAAATTTCTTTGGTACCATGCAGGTTAAGGAGCGCCAGGTCGCAGTGGATGAGTTGCTCGATGCTGATGAAGTATTTTGCACGGGTACAGCTGTTGTCGTGTCACCCGTTGGTAGCATCACTTACCTCGATAAAAGGTAAACGTATCTTGGGCCTTCATTTTTCTTTTGGCGTTGAAGTGAAGTTCTCAAGTTCTTGAAAGCGTGCTGTGTTGCTGTCGTGTTGAAGGTTAACCGCCAACACAAACACATGTTTATGAACAAGTAACACGAGTATGACACATTTTGCACGATAAAACCAACACGCTTGGCAAGACACTCCTGAACACGAAGAAATATCACAATTTTAACGTAGCTAGGTTCTTTTAGGGGGTTTGTTTACGATATAACCCCTAAGTGTGTATGTTGGGGACACGGTTATTACACAAACACAACATGATTACAAACTTGTGAGCCCAAACACACATTTACTGTTGTGACTCGAATTGCCGGCTCTTCTGTAGACAATGAACTCGACAAACAACAGCTTAGTGCTTTCTTCTGATTGTGCAGGATATCTTATGGAAATGGCGGTTTTGGTGCTGTGTCGCAGCAACTCTACTCTGCACTTACAAGACTTCAGATGGGTCTTGTAGATGACAAGATGGGTTGGACTGTAGAGCTAAGATAGGCAAATATTGAAAAAATCAAAACCTAGTTTGTATTATGCACCTCTGCAGAGGTAGCTCCATCTCTATCCATTTTCTAGCAGTTTAAACATACCCACTTTACTTTCTTTTCTTGCAATCTGTAGATAGGTTTTGAAAATGGTGGTTGCTTGATAATTTTGAACTTATTTGATAGACTTTTTCACTACCACTTGTCAAATTTCTTTATTTCATCTTTGGAAAAGAATCTATATATTGATTCAAAACAACTTATAGTCAAGCGCAAAAATAAAATAACAAGCACGAGTTTACTGCCAGAGATAGCAAACACAATGATATATAATGTATTATAACTTTCTATATAGTGTTCGCTACGTGCACTCTCCTTGAAAGAATGTGAACAACAAATGAACCCGAGCAAACATTGAAAGAATGTGAAGTCGTGACCACTTGATTTACAAATGGAAGAACCAGAGCGCAAGATCAATACAGATCAGTTATCAAAACCAAGCCACAGAAGAACATTAACCTCAATTCAAAAGATATATAAATGAAAACAAAAGGGAGATTGCAGAAAAGCAATTCTGGGATCATTTCATGGATATCATATCAGTACATCACATCAAAGTCAAGAAGCCTCTCAAAATAGTTACATATATATCAACAACCAGTGTGTAGTGAAGCTAAATAGACATTTTATCCTACAAGTACCAGTTCTATTGCAAAAGGCATATCCAACTATCAAAATTCATCCTTTACTATATGCAATTTTCTTCTACACAAGATGGAGCAGAAAAAGGAAACTTTAGTCTAAGTACTCATCTTTCAGGAGGAAACTTCCGCTCTGGATCGCTTCTTCTTACTAGAAGAATCCCAGGAAGGAAATTCTGATGTAGAAACCGATTCCAAAGGTGAAATCTTGCGCTTCAGTAAAGCAGGCAAAGAAGATCTACCTAATGGGAGTAACTGATTAGGAATCTCTGTGTCCACTGCTCTTAGTTTATGATTTTCCATCCTCAGAAAGATGTCCACTGATTTGTCTACAAAACGATAATATAAAGCCCTCCTAATGACTTTGGAGAGGCTGTCCACAAGCTCAGTGTTGCTCTGTAGAACTGCCTCAGAGACAGCTCTTGCAAAACTATGAGTGAACAAAATGTTTTTCTGTTCAGAGTCCCAGCATGATTTCTGAACAAGCAGTCTCCGAGACTTCTTTTCCCATATCGCTTGTTTCGTGATTTGAGCATCTATTCTCTTGTCCAAAAGCAAGCAGTGATGATTCTTTGAACCAGCAACAGTGGATAACTGTAAACCATATTAGACTGATATCTGATTGTCAGCCCCAAAAACTGAGAGATCAAGAACACTTGCTCTCATTTGTTCTTCCAGTGAAACTCTTGAAAGAAAGGTCAGTATGATTCTGATCAAACCCTTCCAGATCAAGCTGTCACTCATATCTAACTTCTGAAAAGTGTAATTCGAAGACAAAGTATCATCCGGGTCATACTGCACAGACTCGGACAATGTTCGAGCTCCCAGTCTTTTGTAAATGTCACAGAGATTTTCCCAGTTTAGTGTTTTGGAACCAATTTTGGGGAGCCACAAAAAGATGGGTTCTTTACTTGCTCTTGCAAATGCACATTTGAGTACCTGGTCATCAGGGATCAGAACTTTACCTTTACCTACTAATTGGATAACCCCTGAAAGAGTGGTTGCTGGTAGCAAGCTTATCTCCTCACTGATGGTAGAGCCCAAAGTATCGTCCCAATTAGCCGATATGTAACCCCAGAAAGCCGTTAACTCATCAGAAGACACTAGGTGTTTTCCTCTCTCCCAGTCATGCCAGAGCATCACATAGTGACCAAGAGAAGGAGCTTCCTCTACGGCAAAAGCCATTGACAGAAAACCCAACAAATCTTTCTCGTAGCATTTATCAAGAGCATGCACACGAGAGTGAAAAAGGTTGTTCTTGTTGTGGAGAACGCAAGAACGAGAAGGCACCCATTTCCCTTCTCCTGGTCTGTGAACATCTGGAATCCATAACACAGAGGAAGATTTATCCATAGAAATCCCACTCCATCCACATTTGTGCAAGAACCTGTATATCCTCATTATTGGATTAGTTTGAGTATGAGATGTAAGAATCTTTGAAAGAAGAGAGCAAACTTCCTCAGTTTCGGTATTCACACCAATGACTTTCAGTTCTTCCCTCTCCAGTGAACTAAATGTCCCGTAGAATATATGATCAAGAAAGGGTCCATCTCGCTGTTCTAGATAACATTCCCATTCAGGGTTAAAGAAAAGAGCTTCCTCTGGGGATTTGTAGCCCATGTGTGTTTTCAACCATTTGCTAGATCTTAGCTTGTCAATGAAATGTTCGACAAGAGAATTGTCGCTTCTTCGCAGGGATGAGAGGCACTGCAACAAAGAGTGAGCACAGTCTGGAGCAACTATAACTGGTTCCTTTGGCAAATTAAGATCTCTTGCCAGAAAATGAGCTTCCTGGCTAAAATCAACCACTACACCCAGAAACTTCAGCTCATCTCTAAATGAATGGAGATCAACACCATAATATGTCATATCAATGAAAGGGAGATCGGCAAATTGTGAAACAGACTCCCATTTTGGATCAAACAGTATAGCATCAGAGGCAGATTTATAGCCATTACAGGTCTTCAACCACTTCTCTCCTGACAAGCAGCTCATAATATTGGACAACAATGAAGGCATTGTTTGACCCATATGCTTCATACAGTTCAAGAGTGAGATAACATTAGCACTTGTTAATCGGCTTGTAGATAATATCGACCTGATTTCAACAGAAAACATCTTAGATGCCCCATCATCGTCCACAACTACCCCAATTGCCTCCAGTTCTATCTTGTATGACCGAATCTTGCTTCCATAAAATGCTTCATCAATGATGGGCAATTCAACAACGTTCAGCAAGTGATCCCATTTGTGATCAAACAGAAGAGATTCCGTGGAGCATTTGAACCCGGAATTAGTCTTCACCCATGGTTGACACCTAATTCTATGTGTCAAACCAACAGCGCTAGGCCCCAAATGCTGGATACATCCAAGTAACAGCAAAACACTCTCCTTGGTCAAAGTAGATAGATCTTCAGGAAATCTGAAATGTTTCTGTATTAGCTCATATGCTTCTTCCAAGCAGACAACAACACTGAGCAACCTGAGTTCATCAACAAGAAAATCAAAATGGTTCTCATAATATGTTCTATCAACAACAGGCCGGTCTGTGATTTGTGCAAAAGCCTCTGAGACGTCAGAAGACAGATAAACAGATCCAGCAGGACTCGTATAGCCCATGTTTGTTTTCAGCCATTTCCCCTCTTTCAAAGTTGTCATAAATTCTCCATCAGGCTTGTTATTGTCCTTCAAGTATCTAATAAAGGTCAACACAAAAATTGCAAATTTTCCATCCATTGCATTGGAGGCAAGGGGCTTAAGGTGATCAATAATAAGTGGATGAACATCTTCAAACCCTATATGCACACCGATATATCTTAACTCATCTTTGAATGACCTAATTTTGTTCAGATAATACTCGTCATCTACAAACCCGGAGACATTTTGCCATCTCTAATAACGTACATACCTCTATTCCATCAGAAAGAAAACAATGTATTGGAGAATAAAAGCCTAAATTTGTCTTCAACCATTTACCAGTCATTATACTTTCTTTAAACCTCACAGGCATCTCATGGTTCCTTGCTCTCAGACTCCGTATCCAGTCCAGAAGTAATAAAGCCTGGTCGCAAGTCAATTGTGGAGCAACCACTGGCAACGCTATGTCTTGAGGTATAATATCAGGCAAATCAAAAGTTACGGCATGATTTGTAAGGAAGTCCAATAGTTCCTTCTCTGGTGTAGATACTCCACCATATTTTGCAGCTTCAACATACACAGACCCCAGTTCAACATAATTGCTAAAAGCCCCCTCAATATATGGATTGTTACAGCCAAAGAGTTTCACCCATTTACTAACGGAAGCCGGCACAAGAGTTTTGGCACAGAGGACATTTCCAAATTTATCAGCTACTGGCATGGAACACAAGATACTAGAAATTTTGTCGCCTTGAATATAGCTGTTCAAGAATGAATGATAAATGAAATGACACAATTTAACTGCCAGTTCTGAGTCTTTTCTTCTTCCAGCAAAAGAAGAGAGTGCTGCACAGTACTGAGGGATTGTAGTAACTACCAGACCCACCTTTTCTACCAAAAACTTCTTCAAACAATTTTCTTTCGCATGGCCTACAAGAGCGACTACCAGATCATTAGGGAAGAAAAACATATTGTCTGGACACCCCATCTCTAGGTTCCATTTATTAAGCCAAACATGTTCTTCAATCTCCCAGACAAGATGGATTTTCAGTTTTTCTTCAACATCTAATATACTACATTGCTTAATCTCCCCACTCTGAGCAATGTACTTGAAAACGGGTATGTTACTGAAAGTCTTGAGCGGCAATTGTTCCCAGTAATCGGCAAAAAAGCAAAGGAGGTCTGCATACTCACCGGGTGGAGCACTGAACATGTGACAAAAGGCATGAATGTATCTGCCATAAAATCCATTACAATCATCCATGACAGGCCTTCCAAGATAATCCGAGCCTTCAATTTTTTTGCAGGCCACTGATTCATGCAAGATAGATTTCCCCGGGGAAGATATATCCTCGGTAACAAAGCAGTGTTTCATAGTGTGGCCCTGTGTTTCTTCTTTCAAGAATGCCCCTCGAGGAACAATGCACTCTTTCTTTAATCTTGATTTTATAGATTGTCTCACTTTCCTAAGCTCCTTATAAGGAGACTCCTTAGCGGATAAGAAGTCAAGCACTTGATCAGTGGTGAAGTATTGTGCTGAAATAGTGGACTTCATAAAAGTAGTAAAAGCGCTCATGAAAGCAGAAGGCACAAGGTCCAAGATTCCTAAATTCCACTTGTTGTCCAAAACTATGTCCTCTTTCGAGGATGAAAGTATGAAGTCCGCCTGCACTATGAATGGAAAGTTGGTAACCATTTTAGTTGGCAGGAATGCAAATATGCCAACAGGAGTCCCCTTGTCTAATCTCTCTCCAGATGGGAAAGCAAGAGATATTGTCCATTCTTTGATGTCCTTTCTTGAGTCAACCTTACTATTTTCTTTTACTGAGAAAACTTGGTCCCATATGTGATAACAACTAGTGAGCACATTACAAAACACTTCCTCTCGAACTGAAAGACGGACACTGCGACAATCTCCGTTTTGAGTCTTTATTGTTGTAGGATCAGTCTGGCTATAGATTGAATGGGCAGATATAGAGTCTGTGGAACAACAATTACCATTGATTTCTCGTACTGATATCCGCTTGATCTTGCGTAAGAAGAGTAAGACTTCAGGATTGATATCTGAGAGTTGCTTCTTCACGGCTTCTACTTTCTCAGGTTTTAGAGGTAGAACAATGGTTGTTGTTGGAAGAATGTGGTCAGATCCATAGATAGATTGTAATTCTGAAACAGTCGGCTTAGCATTTGTGGCAATCCACTCTGGGACAATATACCCAATACCAGAATCAGCATCTGGAACATCACTGAATCTGATTTTGTAACCGCGGCAAAAAACATGCGGGCATGAACTGATCAAAAACACACTTTTGAAACCAATACCTGCAATGCATAAAATTGAGACTAAGTGAAATTTTATAATCACACAAATAATAATAAACATAATTTAGCTTCACAAGCCTAGCTACTCCTAAGCTGATAAAACCCATATATGATAAATATACTAACTCTATATTTTGATAAGCAGGCTTGAACTGTACAAGGGCTAGTTACTTCCTCAAGATTATATACACATGGTCTCTCGTGAACAGACTGACAATTGATTATGGATCTTATCTCCCATGATTCGTAGGCCAAATCTCTAATTTACGCACACGTCATAAAGCTCTCTTGGTACACTACCATATTGTGTATTAAGCTAACGCTCAAGCAGACCACAACTAATACAGTAAATGAACATTTTAAATCTGAAGCTGATTTGTCCCGTTCTTTATAGTAGGGATAGTCTAAAATGCCAGGAAGCATGAGGCTTGACTGAACCAGCAGCTCCATTTACATCCTCTTAAGGTGCATTAAGTGTCCAAAAGGCCACCATGATAACATCCTTTCACCCAAACACCAAATTTTCATTTTTACAGCAAATTCAAAATTAGAGACCCTGACAAAGGGTATCAAGGAAGCCTTGAACACAAATAATCAACAAACTCAGTACAAGAGGCAAAGACGTTGAACATGTGGTCACCTTCATAAGTACCCTGCATACCTCCGGGACTGTAACATGATAATGCTGAAAATATTATTCTTGGGGTCTTTATTTAAGGGTCACTTGACTTCTTTTTTCCACCAATGTGACTAATGGTTTTACGGAAAGTTAAAAACTTGATTGCAGGAAAATCTCCAATCTATATGATTTTGGGGATGTGTTAAAAAAACAATGTTTTGATGCTCATCAAACGGAATCTAAAGCTTCCCCTAAGACTTCTCCCAAATTAGACAAAATTGTATCACCCACAAAGACAACACCTTGATTTATGTACCCACCGTAATCAACATAAGAAGTAAAGGAACTGGCATTACAACAATTATCACACTAGAACAAGGAAAGGGAAGCAACAATCACATTTATTAAACACGCCCACACAGTTGGATGGCCCAACTAGTATATTAAGCGCCTTCAAACACGCCCACATAGTTTCAATGTGCTATACTTCAACGCTACCATCACATGCAAATTTGCTCACTTCGTGGACTAAGAATTATATTACCGCATCAAGTTAAACTTTCCTCCCACCTAAATGCACAAGTTGGTAAATGGAGGACCCAACACCAACTAGCTTATAGATCACTCTCAAACCAAACAAAACTTCAATGCAGTAAACTTCAACAAAATTAAAACCCTAACCCCTGATTACTATCACAATGCGCGCGCGCGCACACACACACACACAAAAAAAAAGTGGACCACTATTTCTAAAACCCTAAGGAGCAAGGATCAAGCAATGTACCCTTTGAAAGCTTAATGTACAGGTGATCTTAAACAACTTAATGAAATAAGAGTAAGATCACAACCAAATTA
>JAYMTK010003811.1:0-11826 GCA_036897405.1 Pelargonium myrrhifolium | reverse complement strand
GCGCCTCTTCGAAGTCGCCTCGCCTCAGCCATTTTGAGGCTCAACAGTGCGCCTCGCGCCTCAGGCGCGCCTAGGCGTGCGCCTAGGCGTGCGCCTCATGGGCTTTTTAAAACACTGATAGTTAGATAAAGATATTACCTGGAAAAGTTCAAAAACAGTGTTTCCATTCTTTGGAAGTCCTTGCTTTGCATCTACACGAAGCATGACTTTTCTGCAACCAAAATAGTAGATATCACAACTTTTCTAACATATCATAAGAGTAATAGTAAGGGTACCTAACCAGGTCTGTTTACAAGAATATCTTAAAGACACAACCATACAGATTGTAGTATTTCAAACAAGAAGAAAAGGATCATACTTTCCCCATTCAGGAGGAGGATTCCAAGCTGATAGAACCATATCGGACTTGGCATTAGGTTGGCAGTTCCTCAGAACAAAGTACTTTGTTGTTAAAACTGCAACACCAATATCTTTGTAATCCCGATCAAAATCAAAAACCTGTTGATAGAGGGTCAACAAAATGTTATGATGTATCATGCATGTATATTGCAGGAAAACGAATCCAACCAAAACTGTAACTGCAAATTCAAAACATTTCTTCAGAAGTCAGATCAAAATAATAAGAAAACCACATGAGAGGAATAACAAATTAGTACTATACTACTATGTATGAAGCACATTACACAAACCAAATGCAACCATAATTGTAACTGAATCACAATTGAAATCATTCACAAGTGTGGTCACAATAAAAAATAAATAAAAAAATGTGAGGGTACAACAAATATTATGATGCAACAAGCGCATTGAAGCAAATCAAATGCAACCAAAATTGTAATAAAGGCAACATCCAAAACATTTTTATGAGAGGTCTGATCAAAAGAAAATAATACTTTTGCTTTTATTTATCAAGCACGTTGCAGCAAACCAAATGGAACCAAAAGTCCAATTGAAGCACAATTAAAACATTTTGGTCAGAAATCGAGCAAATCAAACATGAAAGGGGTACAATCAAATATTATGATGCATCACAATGTTTCATCAAACCAAATGCAACCAAATTCTATTTGAATCGTAATTCAAGAAATTTTTGTCAAGAAGTTGACATTAGAGAGGCTGTGTGAAGGTTCTTATCCACAATTAACTCTCCAACTATTCTATTATTCAAATTATCTAGATTGGAGAATGAATTGAACATTTCTATTCAGGCCATGGTGTTCGTCTCTAGGACATGTCATCTAGTCTAGCAATGTCCACAGGCCTTAGATTGGCCTCCTCATGTTATTAGGTAGTGGTCCAAGGATTACAAAAAGCGGTGCTTCAAGAGCATATCAGTTTAAAATAATTAGTGACATCAGTCAAAGTTTGTACAGAAAGAGTTATTTCTAATATTTGATATGAGAAGAACATAATATGATTACATAGAGCATTGAAGCAAAAAGTATATTTGGAGTATCATAATCTCTGCAATAGTCAAATGGAACTTCAAAACACAAATGCGCACACACACACACAAGCAATACATGTTAAGAAGCAGGTTTAAGAATTGTTGAACAAGCTCCTTTCAGATGTTATCAGATGGAAACAAATTGATAATAAATATGATATCAATACCATATTCAGATACTCACCATTTCATTTATCTCAGCTTCAGCAAAAGATTTACCATCTACAAGCATGTTCCAAACCACTTTATTAATTTGCATGGATATACGCATTGCAAATGAGGGACTTTTGTTCTCCTTCTCCATCAGCCGAATCTGAGCTGCCTTTTCCAAAGCCATCCTAAATGAAGCATAGGCTTCTTTCCGAGATCTTTGTGCATTTACAAGCTCTTTCCTTAATCCTTGCACCTGGAAGGTAAAGTTTTGGTTGTAAAGAATTGTTTACTAGAAAATTGAAAACTAATATACACATACATAACAGATAGTGGCATGAGACAGTAGATGCAATAGTCTATGAAAAACATGGATACAATACAGAAATAAAGAGACAGATATTTGAAGGACCCTATGTATAGCACAAGTGTTTAATAACATATTGGAACCTGAATGACAGAAGGCTAAGGAAATTGGTTGTTTATTTTGATCACCCACTGATTCAAATTACTAGGCAACCATAGCTACATATTAAAGCATAGCTGATAGCAGCATACTCATAATCCCATATGTGTTGTGAAGAATAGAGAGTCAATGCCCACTGTTTCAAAAAAAGTTTACTACAAACCTCTTGAGCCATTATTGGTGGACGTACACTGGAATAAAGCTGAGAATAGAGTACTATAGCCTAATGACAATTTAATAAAATGGTATCCCATCAGATAGAAGAGAACTGTAGCAGATAGGGTAGTTTGACAAACTTTCGGCTTATAAAGCTTGAGTATCAATTAAGGACTTGCTTTTAACAGAGGAAACAGAATTCATGCAACATTGTGAAACCGAAAAAAACAAGCACGTGAACTCTGGATCAATGACATCCCACTTGATTGTCATCTATAGGCTTAGTTTATTTGTTTCAAAACCAACTATTTTTTATGGAAGAAGATTTTGACTAAACAAAAGATTAACAGCAACAATAATAATGTCCTAGAGGGAGCAGCATGCCAGCTATCGACATCTCAAACTAACAGATGACTAATAAACTTCATAAAACTACTTAAAGAAGAATGAACTCCACAAAATGCTTATATAGCAACTAATAATTTTATAGGTAGATGAAGATGGCTCTCAGATACTCTGAAATCTAGTTGAAACTTGTAAATAGAACTAAGAGTAAATTTCACAAATACCCTCTCTAGTTAAAGTTGAAATCAAACTTTTACCCGCTCTGTTTTTAGCATAGTCGACCCATTTACATGCAAAACTCGTCATGATTGATCAATATGGTGTTTATTACACTTATGTCCCTTTCTGATCAATTGGTCATGAATACCACTTTGATCAATCATGATGGGTTCATAAAATAGAGGGATCAACCCTGATGAATTTTAAAGTAGATGGGATCAATCATAAGCTAACATTGTAGATTAACATTTGGTCTAGTGGTACATGCTTCTTAAGGTGCAAGGATTCCTCAAGTTGAATTATAACAGTGTTCCCTGACTTGAAATGCATTGACAGAATTGAATGGCAAAAGGATTCATGTCTCTGACCCCAATTATTAAAATGATGGCTTTGTAAAGTTGACTTGAGGAGTCTATAAAACAATGAAGAGGTACAAGGATCTCCAAAGGGAGATTCATGAAGGCCATGTTGATGATACTATGGCATATTGTGTCCGAGCCATCTCCTTAACTTTTTCCGACCAAATGAAAAAGGGAAAGGACCACTCTCCAAATTTAGATTAAACATGAAGTATTAAAAAAAACCTTGTATAGAGAACAGAAAAGAACTACTACTAAATTAGCATCACAAAACTTTTTATTTGTTTCTCACCAAAGCAGATCTTCCACCAGTTGTCATCCACAAGTCTCCATCCTTATCTAGGTTTGTTTCTCCAGAAGTATCACACCCACGAGACAGTTTCCTGATGTCAGCAAGAATCAAATTCTTTTCCCGATCTTTGTGTTCAAGGTTGATTTTTGCAAGTTCTACCTCTTCTACGCCATCAGGAACCACCTCATCTGCCTCTTCTTCAATATCGTCATCATCTTCAGCAATAAACGACAGACTACTTTTCCTAGGCCTGGATTAAATTATAATACTCAAATCAATTTAGAATATAAAATAACTGCTTCAAGAGGTATGCAAGTAATTTACAAGTCATCAAAAGGTATAACCCAGATTTAGCTTCCAAAATTCAACTTCATAGACAAATATATAGGATATATTCATCTAAATGATGAATACAGACTATTTGCCAAATACTGAATCTGAAAAGAATAGAAGACAGAAAGGTATATTGCATACCTAAACTCCCCTTCACAGTTGTAGATAAAGCTCAATATGGATAAATGCAAGAGTTCAATTCAAACCCAGACTATGATATAGGCTAATGAAAGTAAATCGATAGAGCGAGGTTTTTACAACAACGCTACTATGAGGCTTTATATTTGCCTCAATCACCTTACACAACGAAAATGAAGTTTGAGAAAATCTTGGCCTATTTAACTTATATAGAACCAAAGGACATTTAAACTATCAACTGTACAAATACTATTAAGCACAAGAAAAATGCAAATATAGAAACATATATAATCAGCACACAACTCATAATTTCACCACAGAGAGAGAGAGAGAGCTCACTTGGGAAGCCGTCCAAAGAGAAGATTTTTCAACACATCCACCATAACATGATACTGGCGAGATGTCATTGCTGCAGTTATAGCATGAGAATTGAAAGTGAGTTCTTTTAAGGGCTTCATCTGCAACGACATGAATCAAAATTGTTAAATGAAATTGCCGTGCAACAATTGAAGGATTTACTAACGAAACAGTGAAATATAGAGAATAAACAGTAGTAACTACTCTGACATCGAAATGAACTAAACAATGCAAAATATAGAGGCATAAGAGAAAACTTAATGTACCTTTAAATCTGGAGTACCACCTTTGTGTCTTGTATATCGGAAGTACATATCACAAGGTGTAAACACTCTTTCCAACAGAGCACCAGTTCGCTTCACTTTTGGAGAGCGCCTATGAATTTTTGGAAGCCACTGCAATCCAGCCCCTGGATCAACATCAGTTGGTGCAACATGAGCTTGCACATGCTCCAACATCACAGAGAACTCCATGCGTTTCCATGTCATTTCAGGTTGAATTTCAGGAAGATGTATATTTTCCGTACCAAGTGCTTGTTCAATAATCTCATGGCCAACCTGAACAACCGAGTGGAATGAACGAGCTAAAACCCGGCCACTAACAGCAGCAAGCAGAAATCTACCCTGGTAAAGGAAATAATGGTACCATTCATGAGTACTTTTGGTGGCAACTAACAGTAACCAATTAAACAAGGCATAAACATGCAAAATGCTAATGTAGAAAAGTCAATGTTATTTCGTGTATTTGCAGTTACAATTATTCCTTTCTTGGATAGCTTAAATTTAGGCTCTTATTCTTATAGGAGCTTCTCTTCTGAACATCCTACATACTAGCACTCTCATATTTTTTCCTTTGCAGTAGTCTTATTTTACTTATCAATAGAATAAGAGGAAAAGAGTTGCAATAACATTGGTTACTCACAACTTACTCCCAGAAGAAAAGAAAATTCAATGCCATTCTGTTTCAGAAAGTGATTCATAACTTACATTAGCTTCCTCAGAGTGCAGATTGAATTGTGGCTCAATCACATTCACCATAAAATGACAAGTCCCCTCTTCCTCGGCATCATCTGCATTTCCACTTTTTGCTGGTGAAAAAGTAAAGCAACACCCCTTAGATGAACTCAATGGTCATAAAACAAATCTTAAATATACACTTTATAATTTAGATTAATAGCTACAACTATGGCACGGAGGTGCCAACATTCATTTTCAGACTGATGCAGAATGTGAAAGGCCTAATCATTAGTAAATTAAGGTTTGAATTGAGAAATATTGTGACTCTTGAAGTGTATTGTTAAGAGGGGTATTTTGCTAATTTCCAGAACTGATGGACGGATCTGCAACAAGGTTATTAAGTCCTAGTCGAGTCTAACCAAGTATCCTAGCTTAAGTATAATTTCGTTTACTCGCCCAATTTTACTTGCGTAGTTCTAGTAGGTTCAGAAGATTTTAAGGACTGTAATATTTAATGAACAGAGAGTTTATGATGTTCTGAAATTTCAGCAAACTACAGCTTTGTGGCTTCTGAGATGCAATCCAACCTTAACTGTGAACTGTGAAGCTGAAGACCATTCCAGTAAATAGGAGAGATTCCTAGATCCTATTAATGTGAAGCTAATGGTTAATTTTCTATTTTCTTTTAGCTTTTATCTGGGGCATCAGATTTCCATACCTAATTCTCATCACCAAATTCATACAAACCCTTCCCTCTTCCTATTATCCTGCATTACAGGCCCTAGAATGCAATTAGCTCAAATAAAAACCGGTAGTCCGATGAACAAAATTGTGTGATGGCTAATATTACAAAGAGGGATCAAGGCATACCAACAGCAGGAGATGATGGATTCTCTTTAATGGCTGACAACGACGGAGTTGGCAGCAATTCTGAAGTCTCATTTTTTACTGGGGAACTTGCACCAGGACTGGAATTAGAAGGATTGGAGTTACCATCTTGAGGTTTCGCAGCTTCACCTACCTGCTTCTCCTCTAGCAATTTCCTCTGAGCATACTGCCGAGAAGGAGAAGGCTTTGGAGATGCAAATGCTTTGGATATTCCCCCAACCCAAGACCAAACAGCATCTCGATTCTCAATAGTCCACAAAAGCTTGAGGCCGTAAACAAAAACACGCTGACAATTATCCGCTATTACCACATTATATCCATCATCATCACTTGGATCCAACCTAGTATGCTCATCACTATCACTCCCATTTTCAAACTCGGACCTCACGTATGTCATCTCAACATTTCTTCTACCAGCCTCTTGCCAAGCCAATAATCTTGCTGGGTCAGCTTTAGGGGCCTGCTTTCTGATTGTAAAATAATCAGATGACAATAAAAATCCATCATCATGATGCTTCTCTGTGCAACCGCCAGAGTTGGACTTTTCACTAGGAACTCGATCAATGAATCCAGACTCTGAACTTTTCTTTGTCCTCTGAACTATTTTTGCAACACTAGTACAATCCTCTCTTCTCAAAAATACCTTGGGCAAGTGAAGGTCAAAACCCTGATAAATGAGATCAAGAGGATCACGTGGGCTGTCAAAAGTATATTTGTGCGCACCACGACTTGAACAGAATTCAAATTTCAACTTTGTCATATTAATTGTTAACCCTTTGGCCGGATCATCATCATCTAATGGTAAGTGTTTTATTATAGCCGGTGTAGAATCTATCCGCAACATGAATTCTGTCATCACCCTGTCTAATGACAAATTACCTGATCTAGGAATTCTAGGAACTCCAAAACGAGGCCACCGAGAAAACATACGCAGTTTATGTGGAGGAACATTGTTCAAACTAATGAATTTGAGGATCCATGCTAAATCATGTGGACCAACAGTCATTGTTGGTGTTGGTGATACAGTCGAAACATTCTCAGACTTATGAGGACCACAACCAGATCCATTTGGAAGAGGGCTATCTCCCATGGAAGATGAGGATTGTTTCTCACTTGAGGGAAGAGAGGATCTAAGAGAGAAGTTCCAGCGAAGAGAGAGAGAAGTAGATCTGAAGGGATCAAAAACTATTTCACGAGCTTTTTCTTCAATAGGTAGTGCAAATAGGTAATGATTCAGGGGTTTTCCAGATTCACAATCCCACTCCATCAGAACTTCAAGTGTAAATGATGGGGCCACAAGGAAAGGAACAGATAAAATATTATCAGGAACTTTTGTACTGCGTCGGTTAATCAAACTCTCCAAACTGCTTACAAAAAACTTGAAATCCTTTGCAGAAACATAAACTCGACCATCTGATTGATGGATCTCCATATGACCTGATGTGAGTTGAAGTTTGTCAAGCTTTTCATAAGGATCTGTAGTTGCAAGAATGTGAAATCGGGATTCAGTAAAGAACAAGGCAATTTTTCCATGGATGTAATTCCGCATATCATCCCACCAAGGAAGGCTTTTCTCCTTTTTTGGTGGTTGAGGTGGTGGAATAGGGTTCCTAACACTTAAATGAGCTCTTCGAAGAGCTACTGTAAAAGCGTAGCTCACATCTGCAAAGGCTGGTTCATATCCCACCCCATAGGACACTTCTGCTTTCTGAAAATAAATAGGTAAATTTGTGTACGTTTTCATTGGTGGAGTTGTTCCAGTAGCTGAACGAAGCATGCACACCTTCCTCCATTTACCGATGAAGACATCTTGGTGTATCTGGGGCTGAAAACAAGTTGCCTGATTGAACAAAACACAATTACTCAAATCACAATCCTTACAAAAACAATTTACAGCAACTCAAGCAGACACTCATATATAAAGAAACCAGATTATTGTAGTTCAAATAGGATCTGGATAACAAATATTTACAGAAACTATTTTCATATACTTGGGGCAAAAATACAACGTCTGAATTTACTTTCTATGATGCAAAAAGTAACAAAAAAATACCAAAATATCTTATAAATTAATCTGATTATAATCTCTGACAAAATTTGATTATATTTGTAAGAGAAGAAAAGATTGGAGAGACCAACAGATGCATGAAACTCAACCAGAGCATTCCCATATCACGATAGCATCCTCCCCACTGGCAAGCTGCACAGGATGAGCATAGAAGGGAGGATGTGAGCACTCCCATAAGTCCAGCTCGAACGAGTGATTGACCCTAACCCCACAAAGGGCAGAATGGTAACAAGACGGTGGCCTATTATTTTTGAACGTGAAGGATCAAACATATGCCCTCCTATTCACTACATGGAGTGGGAGTGCACCTTAAACAGTACACCACAAACTTTGGCGGTAATCACACTCATTCCATACATAAATTGGATTTAATCTAACCATGAATATTGGCTCATATATTTTAAGAGAAGGAAAAAAAAAGAACTCAGGGAAATGTTTGGCTTTTATTTAAAAGAAAAGAGACATTTCAAACCAAGAATAAATAATTTCCCATATCCCATTCGTTAACACTTGCATTACAGTCAATTTTCCAAGCAAAAAGCACCCCCCACCATTTTTCATTTCTGCAGTAAGTTTGGTGCATGCTCAATTTGGTTAAAGTAGAAGAAGATGAGTGAAGTTGTAATTAGTTCATGTCCTTAGTGAATACAAACAAAGCATATCAGAACTAGATCAACTTTCTTAGGAGCCGCAGCAAGACATGATGTCAGGGAACGCTGCGCGACTTTATCCTCTTTGAGGTTGGTTCGTGGTCTTTCTTCCTCAGCCTGATATCCCGTTGACCAGGGAATATCCATCTTTCAGTTAACCTGATTCAAAACTTATGCTTTTGGAATATGTTTCTCTTCTTACTGGTATGACCAGTAGATGAGGAATTTACTTGATAGATTAAGTTGACATATTAAGAGGTATTCAACAAAAAATTCAACATAGGCAAATGAGCATGTAAAAATTAATTAATAAAAGAAAGGTAACCTTAGGGAAGATTTCGAATCTTACCTGCTGTGCTAGCACAAGACAACCTTCACATTTTCCAGAAGTTGCAGAAAAAAGAGGATTTGTGTAATCTCTTAGGTTAGCAACAAGAGATCCAACGCGTAGAAGCATATTTCTCCCATAAAGTCGAGAAAATGGTATATTGTTTTCTTCGATAACAGGATCAAGCTTCTTCAAAAACTCTATCATCCCTTCATCTCCGCCATCAATTTTTGTCAAGCTCACATCTAAATCTGTAGCAGAAATGGAAAGAATAGAAGTTCTGGTAGTGCTAAACTTAAAACCAGCCTGGAACCCTTCCCTACAGGCACCTGAACCTTCAGACTTAACTAGATTCTGACATGCCCGATAATAAGATTTGAATGACTCTTTATAGATCTCTTCTTGCACTTTGATAACAGTTGAAGGATCTTGTAAATCAATCTCAACTCCATTATAGCAAGTCTTTTTTTCAATACCGGAATCTTGGGTCTCAGCAGCTTTAGAGGATTGATTTCCTTCAGATACAAGTTCATCAAGAAATTTCATCCTGACAGCTAACTCAGAGGCCTCATTTTTCATCAGCCTGTAGTGTTCATCAAGCCAGCCCTGCAACGGTTCTTCCTCAATTTCAGCATATAGTCTATGTATGCAAAACTTTAAACATCCAAGTTTCATAGAGCTAGGCTTCTGGGTTTTTGAGCTCTCTTTCTTCACAGGAAACAAAAGTTGAGTTTTAGCAGCAGTTATAAGCTTCAAACCTCTCAACATATCCTCAAAGGCATCATCAATGGCACGCAACTCTAACCTGAATGGCATACTAATATGAATATCGAGGCCTTGAATAACCCAATCCCACACAGTGCCTACTGTTGCTTTTCCATCAGATGAACCAGCTGAAGCACTAGGAATACGAGAGATCTGCATCCGGCTGCTTTTGAATATTCTGGAACCATTCAAAATGAGTATAAGTCCTTCAAGAAGTACACCTATACGAGCATTCTCAGAGAAAATTGACTGAACCTGAATCATGACCTCAACCCCATCTCCAGCCTCAGCAGATATACTCAGCATTTCCACATCAACAGCAAAAATAGTTTCCCTTTTCTTGTTCTTATCAAAATGTCCCAATTCTGCAGTTATTTCTTTCTTCTGCTCAACATTTCTTCCACTAGAAACATCTTCTTTATTACCAGCTTCCTGAAGCTTCTGATTGTGGACCAGTGACTTTAGTTGCAAAACAAGATCAATCAGTGATAGATGTACATCAGGCTCCCATCTGAGTGTAATATCAGTAGCACTGAAAAGAGAGCAGACAGCAATCTCTTTAAGACCACCAGAACGCCGTACAAATTTTGCATTCTGTATGTCAACCAATGTCACTTTTGTTTCGGGCCTTTGCTCCTCCAAAAATTCTTGATAAATAGATCTGGCTCTTTCCACTTCAATCTGTGTAGAATGTTTCTCTTTGTTCACACACAAACTAAAATGGAATATGTCTAAAGAAACAGAATATTTCAACTGTCGGCGTCCATCAGAAACTGTGGACATTACATTTGCTGTTCGTGGCGTGCCATCAGCCGATACACTAATCACGACTTTACCACCCTGTGATCCATAATTCACACGCTTTGGATCTGCAACAGTTGTGTTTTCCAGGCCACAGTCACCACCAAAATTTACAGAACACCGCTCAAGGTTAAACTTTAGGAGTCGTGTTCCTTTGCTTGCTGGTTTGGACAGACGGCCTCCACGGTTAGGTGTCACTCTTTTCCCAGAACCGGATAAATTCTTGAAGAGAGTTTGGAAAGATATAGCAGCTGATACAAGTGACTCGACACGCTTGAAGGTAAAGTAAACACCCATTCCAGTAACATCAACAGAAAGGACCAATTTGCATTTAAAACCATCTTCAGCCGAATCCATGTCCTTTTTGCCCCAATCCAGACTGACCTTTGCTATATGCAATAAAGAACCAGAATTTGACTCCACGCCAAAAAGGCTCTCTTTTGAGCATTCTTGATATTCTTCTGCTAAGTGCAAATTCAGCTCACCAAGTTCCATGTGCACCAAAGTTCCCATACTTGATATATTATTTGCAAAGACATGTGATGATTGTGAACAACCCTGCAATAGGAAATTAAACCATTTTTCAAGTCAGAACATATCTATAATATATATAAAGCAGAAACAAAAACTGCCACGTGTCACTTTCTGAGAATTTAGAGTAATATTTGTTTTTAAAATTAATTATAACCTTAAAAAATTCAAGTTTTAAGCAATATTTTCATAAAATTAAAACTGCAACAGCAGTTAAAAAGTGATGGGCAGAGAAGAGCGGAACATTTTGGTTTCGGTTATTTATTGATAAGTTTTTTATTTTCTAAATTTATATTAGAGATGTGCTCTCTTGATTGGTTCATTTGGAAGGAAATTTATCATTTTGACCATCCATTTGCTATTTTTGTTGCTGGGAAAGAATCTCAATTAATATTTTGTTTAGGGGTTTCAAAATGTTTGTTACAGTAGTATGTTTTTTTGGTTTATTTTTGTTGCTTTCGTTAATAATCTCTACCTGGTTGTTTTTAGACTTGGTTACATGACTAATTTCAGAGTTACTAGGTCTTTTATATCTTCAACCATGTCATTTGTGTCTTCTAAAGGAAGTGCAGGCTAT
>JAYMTK010003810.1:0-11827 GCA_036897405.1 Pelargonium myrrhifolium | reverse complement strand
ATCAAAAAGGTAACAGCAATGGGAATGATGAGGGGTGTGGGGGGGGGGGGTTGGGGGGGGGGGGGGGGGGGGGTTAAAGGATGTGAGTTTTAAGGTTTGACAGAGGAATGTCGGCGACGATCAAGCTTGCAAAATAAGGAGTCAGAACGGAGGCAAAGAATAACGGAGAAGGGTTGGAGGTTGGGAGCGAGAGAGTTCAGTGGTCGGAGAGCGGGAGAGGGGTGTCGATGGCGTTCAAACTCTTGCGAGAAAAGGAGTTGGAAAGGCGATAGAGAATAATGGAGAAGGGTCGGAGATTGGGGGCGAGAGAGTTCAATGGTCAGAGAGCGAGCCTTGGTGACGGTAAGGGAGGGGTTCTGCATGTGTTTCTGGGTAGCAACGAGATCGGATGGCGGACGGTCGATCCTGGGATAGGAGCAGATGGATTTGAAACAAAAGGTACCCAGATCAGAGACTATGGTTTCAAAAATTGTGGAGTCTTTGAAAATGCTGCAAATCCAGAATGACTCTAGAATTGCTCGACGTCAGTGGAAAGAGTCGTCCATAAGACGTTAGAAAATCCTGGATTTGGTCCGATCTTGGTTGGTTGAAATTAAGTTTCTTGTTTTATTGCTTTATTAGTTGCTTTAG
Source organism: Pelargonium myrrhifolium (assembly GCA_036897405.1). Lineage (NCBI taxonomy): Eukaryota > Viridiplantae > Streptophyta > Magnoliopsida > Geraniales > Geraniaceae > Pelargonium > Pelargonium myrrhifolium. The sequence continues at coordinate 11,197 of JAYMTK010003810.1, read as the reverse complement.
AGTGGATTGTTCGTTCTTTTCGTTGTTTGTTTTCGATACTTTAGATATTGGTTACGAATTTGTGTTAGAATTCCCAACATTTGCTGTTGATTTTAAGCGATATGAATTGTCGTTTTAATGCTATAATCTTCACTCATACAAAAAAATTAATCTTAGTTCGATTAAGCATGGATAGGGACTTTCAGTAACATTTATTAGCAGTACTTTAGGCTTATTTGTCTAAATCTACAATAACCAAACTTTATTCTATTTTTCAATTCTGCCTTAAAATATATATATTTGTTCTTGAATATGAACAAGAATTAGCATATGCTAATTTCTCTTCATTAATGTTCGTCCGACAAACAAGTCAGGCCGCCATTATGGACATGTTAGGCGGAGGAAGATTACACAAAAACATCATGTGTGACATAGTTATGGACTGAGCTAATTCATTTATTTTCATTATAAATTTCTGTTATATATGACACATTATCTTATTTTTCTACTCAATCATCTTCACTTAGGAGAAAGAAACACGCAAATTATTAGGAGTACGTACAATAACATATAGATAATATTAATATCAATAACAACAATTTAATTCTTTAATGATGAACAAGAAGTCAAATATAATAATTGAGTTATGATGTAGGAAATGGGCCTGCAATCAATAAGGATCGGCACCGGACAGGACAATAAGGGTAGTAAAACTTTTGTTATCAAATTTGAAGAGAACAGTAATTTTTGAGATTTGAACTCAAGACAGTAAGTTAAGTCAGAACAATTACTTACCAATTGACTCACACACTTGGTGACCGTAATTCGTTTTCTTTCTATTTAAGTTTATGTAGATTTTGAATTATTGAGGTTACAATACTTATTACAATATTTATAAAGTTACGATATGATTATAATTATAATTCTATTGATAGTTAAATGAAATAAAAAAAATAAAAATTGTTCTTGCAACATATAAATATTTTTGAGATGTAATATGTCTCAAGAAATAATGTCGTTGCTCAGCCACATTTGTTTACGAGGAAAATTGTGTCGCAACCGTTAATGATGGAAAGTCATTGTAAAATATTGGACGCAATGTTACAACAAATAGTTACAGATACATCGTAAATTAATCTAAAACAATTCAAAATCGTTAAAAATAGGCGACTAGGGTGATACCGATGAAATTTTGTTCATCACAAACGCATTTCATGGACGGATTCTACAATGTTTGCAACAGTAAAAGCCCCAAAAATGAACCACATCTTGAATTTAGATTTATTTCTTTTATGTTTTGACTTGTTTTAGGCCGGTAATAAATTATTAAATGAAACTCCCTTCTTTCTATTAAATATCACATGATTGAGAAACAAAAGGACAAATTAACAACATATTTGTGGTTCCCATAAATAGAAAAAGGAAAGATTCTGTGTGCTTCAACAACCAATTTGTCCTTTAATTAGACAAGAACGTGGTACCTAACTCAAGAAAGCTGGTTGTACATACAAGCAAGCTTCCCAGAGATGGATAACATTAACACTTGGCAAAAATGATTAAAATAGATAGCATGAGACAAGTGTTCATCAATTAATATTGTCAACTATATAAATGCGGGGATTAGAGAAATTGTGTTAGATCATCAGTCAATTAGTCCAATATTGACTTGTTAAGCATATATAATTAAGCTTTCCTAATCTTGTGAAGACTTTTAGGCACAATATTTGGTATATTAACATGATGCAAGTCCTAATTATATTCCCTCAATTCATTCTATACAATTTCTACTGCAGAAACAAATGTTATATATGGTAGCCAAATTCAGAAAAAGTAAAATCTGAAACTTTACTACAAGAAGAACCTGCAGGTAAATCAAATTGCTTACAACAAACATGCAATTACGTGATCATTCTCAGCTATCCTAGACTATTATAATCAATATTTATATCAATAATTTCACATACCATCCCTCATAATTAAAATGTATTCTTGTTTTCTTTCTTCGTTATTTGTGAAAGTTACGGTTTTGTTATATAGAATTAAGTGATTGTGAGTAGATTATTTAGTTTGTAACAACAAAATTAGTAGAATGAACATTGATTTTATGTGAATGGAGTAATTAGCATATCAATTTGTTACTTCAATTGGGCAAAATTATATTTATGAATGGATATTGTATAGCAAAATTAATGTATCAAAGAGTATGGTTTGGAAAAATAAGGGGGTTTGTTTAGGTTGTCTACTTCAAATGTTTGTAGAAGTAAAATGTCTATAAAGATTTGTGGAAGGACATTTAAAAGAAATTATTGCATTATGAAATTGTTTGGTAAAATTGTTTAAAATAAATAGTAAAATTGGTTGACTATGAAAAAAATATAGCCTACATACCGCAACAGTAAATACATGTTTCCTTTAAATATGATATCGACTCATATATCTCTTCTCGAGATCAACCTTACTTTATTTTTATTTTGGATAACATAACCAAAATCAATTGAAGAAGAGGATTGGTAATGAAAAGAATTAATATGAGTTGAAGTTAACTGGGTCATCAAATATTGTCAAATTATAGACAATATTTTGTGTGGAGTCGGTATTTGAATACTTACGTGTGCATCTAATCTTCTGTGAAGAAAACCCAAGTCGAATCTCATGTGAACCTATCAAACAACTTTTGACTTAATTTCTGAATGTCTAACACATGTTCGATCACCTGAAGATAAGTATACCTCCCAAACAAACAGACACTAAAGATCACTGGAAGGAGCCTTAACGTGCATGCTACGTCCATATTGTTGCATCTAATCTCTTTCTCTCTCCGTTGGTTCTTATTCTCTTGGTTGGACCACTCCCTTAATTTGATCTGCTAGCTAGCTGGATTCAAACTTACTGAACTCATCGTTGTTGAAATCCAAGCACAACAACCTTTAATTTACATTACACCCATATATATTATATACATCAATCACACTTGCGTCTCTTTCAAACACCTAGCTAGCTACACTTTCTTTTCTTCTATTTTTTTCTTTTCAAGAAAGATTCCAATACACAACTGGCTCGCGCGCTAGCTAGCTCTCCAGTTTTGATCCTTATCTCGCCTCCACTAAACATCACAATCGCTTCCTGTCTCTTATATATACACATACACACGCCTGCACTATTAATTCTATAGCTAATATATATATCGATCACTCCATCTTTCTCTTTTTCTCTCTTCGATAAAAAAAAATATATATATATGGGTGGTTCATATTTTCACATAGGTGTGTTGTCACTATGTGTAATTATAAGTGGCATCTGCGTCTTCCCTCAAACAACAACAGCGCAGCTTAGACAGAATTACTACGCCAACGTGTGCCCCAATGTGGAGAGCATTGTGAGAAATGCTGTGAACATCAAATTCAGACAAACCTTTGTTACAGTTCCTGCCACCCTCCGTCTCTTCTTCCACGATTGCTTTGTCCAGGTACGTACGTACGTACATATAATTAATAACTTTGAGGTTTACAATTAGTACAACTAATAATTTGTTTTAAGTATATATTTATTTATATAGGGTTGTGATGCTTCGGTTATAGTAGCATCTAGTGGGAACAACAAGGCGGAGAAGGATCACCCGGATAATCTGTCTCTGGCCGGAGACGGATTCGACACGGTGATCAAGGCCAAAGCGGCTGTTGATGCGGTGCCTTCTTGCAGGAACAAGGTCTCATGTGCCGATATACTCGCCATGGCCACCCGAGATGTCATTGCTCTGGTTAATTTGCTCTCTCTCTAGCCATAGCTACTTATTATTGTGCATATGTATGAATTTGTTTAAATTATTGATGATGATATGATAAATGATATTCAGTCTGGTGGACCCTCATATGCTGTGGAATTGGGAAGATTGGATGGGCTGAGCTCCACAGCGGCAAGCGTAAATGGGAAGCTGCCTCAGCCTACCTTCAATCTGGTTCAGCTCAACTCCTTGTTTGCTGCTAATGGCCTCTCCCAAACTGACATGATTGCTCTTTCCGGTAACCTTCTTTTAATTTTAATTCAACATATGCATGCATGTATAATCACTCACCACACATGTGTGTCATTGAAAAAAAATCAATGAGAAGTTAGTTAATGAGATATATTTATTTGTGTATACTCATGATCATGTAATAAGTAATACTGACTAACTTATTATAAAGATGATATTGACAATTTATACACAACTAACAACCTGAAAGAAAAAAAAAAGACGACACTCATTTTAGAACACAACAAGTATATATTAGCTAGAAGTCTAGCTCACAAGATCTTTGAATTATTAACCGAAATTAATTTTGGAGTATCCAATCAAATGAAAATTTTCAATGGTTAAAATGTCATCTAGATAATACATGTGAAAATACATGTATTTACAATACATAGAAAAACATTTTTCCCTAAATCAAGTGGTTTAATTAAGATTTTGGATTCCCTTTTAGAGATCTTAAATTCAAGTCAAGTCTTATCACTGTGCGTCGGTATTATAGATAATAATATTATACATATATATATATATATATATATTTAAATTGCAAATAAAAAAATTATACCTAAAAAAGTAACATATTAGGTGGGTCTCAGAGACGGATCCACCAAGAGGTCTATGGGGGCAATTGTCCCCACTGACTTTTTTTATTTTAAAAATATATCATATACTTTTATGTAAATTTTAAATTTGTCCTTATTATTATTATTTTTTGCTCCCACTGAAATTTTGAAATTATAATTTGCTCTAATAAATTTTTAATTTTTATATTATTGCCCCTCAGTTCTTACAAATTTTAGAGTTGAATTGCAATAAGAATTATATTAATATCAAGTAATTAGCAAAATAAAATGATAAAAAGCAACATTATATTTGACTAATATCACGTGCATAAGATACATGAAATATAAATTTGCAAATGAATTAATAAACATATCATTTTAAAAAATTGCTCCCACTGAGTAAAATTTTTAAATACGTCCCTGGTGGGTCTAGTAGGTCCAACCTGACGAGGCACCATGTTCTCTTCTAATTGGAATTTGTCACGTTGCATGGTTCAAATTAAGTTAAAAAAGTGTCTCTCTTTGTACATACATACACACATGAACTGAATTATCCACACGTTCGCTTGCTTTGTTTTGCTGTGCATTGGTGGCAGCTGCGCACTCCGTTGGATTCTCCCACTGCAGCAAGTTCGCGAACCGAATATACAATTTCAGCCGTCAAAACCTGGTGGACCCCACGCTGAACAAAGCTTATGCAACCCAACTCCAAGGAATGTGCCCCAAGAAGGTGGACCCCTCAATAGCCATAAACATGGACCCAAACACCCCCCGAAAATTCGACAACGTGTACTTCAAGAACCTCCAGCAAGGCAAGGGCCTGTTCACATCGGACCAGGTCCTCTTCACGGACCCAAGATCCAAGCCCACCGTCGATTCATGGGCCTCCAGCTCGCCGGCTTTCCAAAAAGCCTTTATCAGTGCTATGACCAAGTTGGGGCGGGTCGGAGTCAAAACCGGCAAAAACGGTAATATCCGCCGGGATTGTGGAGCCTTCAATTGATTTTTTTTGTTTTTGATTTTTGATTTATATATTCCATAAGTGAGAGAACAAAAAGTGTGAAGTGAATGGTTATTGGATTGTAATGAAATGATTGTTTAGCTTCAAACAATAATGAAAAATTTTGTATCTCATTGCTTTACTATCAACTAAGTCGCTAATTTAGAGTTGTCGAAGCGTGCATGTCATATTCGTGTCATGTTAAAAGTTGTTTATGTGTTGCAGGATACAACACAAACATAACACGGTAACGAAATGAATCGTGTTGACACTACACAAACATGATCCAACACATTTTGCACGATATAACGAACACATTTAGTGTGCCGAACGCTTTAGCTGTCAGGTCAACCGTCGGCTAATTCCACATTTATATAGATGAAACCATGACTATTGACATCTTCTTGAAGTGTAATGTCAACCCTAAAAAAAAAAGAAAAAAAAGAAACAAAGAGCTAAGCAACTAGGCATGCAAGAAGTGTGTTCCCAAGCATACAAGCAAGCAATACATATATAACATAGAGCTGCAATGGTTGACCATAAATTATCAACTCCTCAGTCAAATATGAAAACATGCTGTGGCCAGCTTTAACATCTCAATCTTGTCTCTCAAAACCAACATGATAGCTTGTAAGTTTATGGAACAGAAGCTAAAACTTCTGGAAATACTGACATTCTCTGTGAAAGCTTTTGTTATCACCAGTTTAGACTAGTCAATGATGCTGAACAAGGTTTCTCTGCAAGACCAGTAAGATACCGAAAGAAGATAAAAACCAAGTAAAATTAACAAAGCAACGCTCCAAAGAGAACTTCATTTAAGCCGTGCAATCCAATTTGGAGTTAGATACGTACCATTGATAGATTTCATTGCCAGTCGAGCTAGACTTGAAAATAATGATGCAACCAGGTTATTGCACGACCAAACAACTCAATCTTTAATGTCATCTGTCACAAAATCAGTGCGTAAATGATATCTGAAAACGAAGAATACAAAAGGAAGTGGCAAACCTTCGATTCAATGCCCTCACTGAAACACCTAAAAGAAATGTTCAATCATTCCCAACAAAAGTAATGCAGTGCCTGTATAAGGCCAAGTATGCGATGAGCCAATGACTCAACTTTTCCACAGAACCATGTCCTTAGCAAACCAATCCACAAGTTTCCTAACAAGCCATGTATCGGAGTTTTCTTCATCTCTAAAATCGGGACTTTGGTCTTCTTTTTTCTCTTTTCTAGGGGGGAGGGAGTTTTGGGACTGCGTACAGAGATGTAATCATGCCTTTGCAACTCGTGAACAATGTGGAATAATTCCAAATATATAACGGGAAAAACTCCAAATGAAGAGATTATTTAACACCACTCAAAAGTCAAAACCTAGCCTCCTCCGTACAGGAATAATCACATGTTGTCCATCGACTACGCCTTTCGGCCTGATCAGAGGCCCTGACTCACCCTCCAGGGAAAAACCTTGCGGAGGAACCCTACTTTAAGAGTACATGCTGAGAGAACTTGACAGTTCAAAGGAATTCCAATCATGAAATACAGAGTAAAAAACCTGAAATTATCTCAACTATGAGAGAGACACTAATAAAGGTAATGAAGTGTAGTTACACTTCATCTAAATCATGATGTAAGAAAGCATTTGCAATTACCAAGATAAATATAAATATGGATGAGAAAAATAGGAAAAATTGGCTGCTGATGAAATCCTAGCCAAAAATAATGATCTTGTGACCATTTAGTGCTCAAATGCTATAGCAGTTAGATTTGATTATAGTTAATGAATGCAATGAAGATAGATTGGTTCGGTATGAAATCCTCGCCAAAAATATTGATCTTGTGACCATGTAGTCCTCACACGATATAGCAACTGAATTTGATTATAGTTGATGAATGCAATGAGGATAGACAGACAAATAGAGAACTCAAGGAAAATCAATTAAAGATAAACTTTATTAACATAGGAAAAGTAGTAAACAATCTATAGATATAAAAAAAATTGAAGAAGATTACTGACCTATTTTATAGCTAAAGTTCTAGAAGTGTCCATATTTGTATACTTCACCAAGTCATGGTGTCCCCCCTCAGGAATAATCAGCTCTGAGACCTATTTACAATCTAATCACCTTTATCCAAAAAATTCCCATTTCACTACTTGTGTACTTCCAGAGCAGCAGGGCTAGTAAAAGTTTGGGGTTGCGATCACTCTTAGAGAGGTCTTTATATATTCCTCGTCATTTCCAAAATGAACCTAAACTTCTGATCCAACCCGAATTGTGTGTTTACGAGTCATTCTATTCATTCTTTTGATGCGCGCAGGCAAATATTCTCTAATTGTGTTGGCCAATCTTCCCCAAGTATAGAAGGATTCAACTCCATTGCAACCCGGAAGTCTAATACAGATGCTGAAACGGGATTGGTTGGTTTTTGCACGTTTCTCACAGGCCACATCCCATTCAAACCAGGTATGTTACGACCATGTACTGGATTTGCGTGTTTACATACAGACCTTGCCCGTGCAAGTTGCAGGCAAGGCTTTATCAATCTCTTCAGGAAAACATCGATACTGTTGTTCAACAGGTTGGCACAATCTACCGACATTTTCAGGCCCTCCATCTCCAACTTGTGCTCCAACCTATTCTTCAGTGAAGAGGTATCGGGTAGCTCACCGCAGCTATTACAAGTGTCAAAGTAATGGGTAGATGCCAAACCGTCAGATAACTTCCTTTTCCGCGTCGCTTTAGTGTTCATGGGAATGCCGAGAGGAGCTCTGACAGGGCTCCTACTATAAACACCCGGACTGCCCGCTGCTTGCTCAACCTCTTCCCCGTCTTCTTCCGAGCCCGGAGGCCTACCGCCCAAGGAAAGCAACTCGGTAGCACTTTGTTGTTCTTGAAATTTAGAGACAATATCTTCGCCACCATGAGTCTTCCCGTGAGGCCCAAGAGGACTGGGACGGTCCTTGTACTTGCGGTCACGAAGATTAGGTGTTCTTCCTCTACGAGGAGATTGGGGAAAATCTTTGCACAGCGACTGAAGACTACTTCTTTGATACCTGCTTGGGACTCGAATGCTCAGAGAAGCTTCTACTCTGCTCACTTTAGGCGGCGGAGACTTGGAAAGAGTAGCATTTTTCAGCATGGATATGAGCAGACGATTATGGAGATACACATTTTCTCTCCCTAGTATATCACTTGCTAGCTTACTGAACTCAAGTGCATTAATCTCATAATACATAAATCTCCGTAATTGATAAAAGTACTTCTCTGATTTTGCATGCCCAACCTCCATTTCGATCCTAGATGTTATCTTCGAAAGATTTATCCGAGAAAAATTCAGACCCTGCGGCATTTTCTGTTTCACAACCGCCCACTAATGTCAATTCAGACAACTATATAATCCAATCACAATCAACAAAACCCATAACAAAAACCCTAATTTCACACCAATTTGCATTACATCAATGTGTAAAAAGCCGAAATTCAACAGTGTCTCTCTAATGACTACACAAGTTGAATTTAGTTGATTTACCGAATTCCCAATCAAAATGGAACAAAATCCACAATGCAAACGAGCTCAAAACACGATTTTTAAGTTCTTTACACTGATTTTAACCATATCTGAGTTACTTTCAAACCAAACACTGAAATCAAAAAGTCAAAAACACTACTGGGTCACACTCAAAACACAGAACAGTACAACACAACCGCATGAACGATATGATTTCTGGGTTCTGATCGCAGACGAAGCATAAAAACAGAAACAATCCCAAAAATCAAAATTTCCCAGTAACGAACCAAATCATTACACAAAACCCATCAAAAAACTGATCAGAAAAACAGAAAACCTAAAATGAGCAATTGATTCAGAAACGGAAAATACGTAAAAAGCCCAAGTTTTTGGAAACGAACCTTATATGATTGGGTTGACCAGAGCTTTATTTTCAGCTTAATTGTTCGGTAATTCGGTAATCAATCAGAGCAGTACAGTGTTTTTAGAGCGAGAAAGTACTGAAAGTAGAGTGAGAAAGTAGAGGGGTTATTAGGGCTGGTAGGCGAGCGAATACATTTTTTTCGGTGTTTTTTTTTTTTTTTTTTCAGAAGCTTCGTTTAGTGAGCGAGGGAGTGAGTACTTGAGTCAAAGTCAAAGGACACGTGTGAATTCAGCAACAAGAGACAAGAATGATGAACCAATCAGATTAAGGTACGATTTTTTAAAGTTTTTTTTATATTTTTTTATTGTAGAATCTTCAGGTTGTCCAATCAAAAGTCAAGTTCTTACATGGAGTTGAGAGTCAACCACATAGAAGTTGAAGAGCATGTAGATGAGATGGTTACATATAAATGGATTTCATTGAATTATTGGCTAAATTTTTAAGTTCAAATTTTGTAGAGTATAAAAATGCAGTTGGAGATCATGTTGATGCGCTTGTTTAACCCGGGTTGAGTTAAAACGTTCAGTCTAATATTTGTGTGAATGAAATGTTTTAATATGTTTTAAGTGCGAAACGATCGAAAATGTTAAAGACGTTAATTTGAATTTTTAAGTTATAAAGAAAAATAATCATATAATTAGATATTATGAAATGTCTTAATATGTATTAAAAACTCGCTGCTCATTTCTCCTCCACCCATCTAATGAGAGCAATGAAGATTATTCTCACACACTTTTTTTATCAGTTAAGCTACACAATAAGAGGTAACTCTTCCTTCTAAATTTAAATCTCAAAAATTTCACCCCATTCCGTCAGCAAATAAGCTCGAACTTGATAAACTATGTGAATAGAAATTAGTACTTTTTTCTTAAGTTTCATGATAAACTAATATATTAAGACATGACAGGTCAATTAAGGATATGACCATGAAGCTAATATATCACATAAATAGCACGTGTCTATCATGTGAACCAACATTAACATATTTTAGTAAGTAAAATATAGATAAGTCGATTTATATATGAGTCGTACTCTCAAAACTGCACATTTTTAAGTAAATTTCAGCTGTGTCACACACAAACATAAACTAAACCACACTAATCCTTCTGCATCCTCCAAGTTGTGAGGAACTGTTTGATATATTTGTTGAGTTTTATCACTTCAATGTAGAATATATAGATAAGAGCTTGAAGCTCAAGGCCTTGCGGGCTTTTATTATTCTGCATTGATCTAGGCCCAATTTTTGCTGTAATCGGGCTTTTATTAATCTGTATAGATCAGTAAGCCTTGGCCCAATAAAGGTAGGCCCAAATAGAACAGCTTCCCATACAGGTATTGTATGAACTATAAAGTAATCTAATATATATATATATATATAAAAGGAAAGACACACACTATATGAGCGACATGTGGCGTTCTATATGCGTGACATGTGTCTTTCCTATTTATATATTTATTTTATTTTATTTTATTTTGTTTTGTTTTTTAATTATATATATATATTTCAATTTTAAATTAGTTGTTAAAGATAATTATCCTTTAAAAACTTAACTATATTTTTTTATTTATTTATTTTGTTTTTATTTTTAATTATATAATTTATATATGTATATATATTTTTTAAATTAGTTGTTAGAACATAATTATTATTCAAAAAAATATTAATAATGATTAATTAATAATTTTAATATCAAATTACTCATTATTGATAA
>JAYMTK010003809.1:0-11827 GCA_036897405.1 Pelargonium myrrhifolium | reverse complement strand
GAATGGGTCTCCCCCGGGCGCCTAAAGTGGTCTTCCCCATGCGGCATACTCCTATACTTGCGGATGGATGCTGATCAATGTGCTTATATTGTGCAGGTATAACCTCTTTTGTCAGGATATGTGCTTATTACGCTTGACGCCCATGGAAAAGGCTGACCCTTCTCTTCCGTATGCAGAAGTTTAAGGCGCCGCACAGGGCTGATTCTTTCAAGCCGTGACACTCGTCTCACAATATTCTTTGCCCCTCCTCATCTTTGATTGGCCGGGTTCATTTGGAGTTAGTGGTTTGACATTGCTACAACACAGGTCATCAAGCTCCTCCTTCACCAATCCGATTCTTTGGAGTTTTGCTTGATCACTTATTCCATCACTACACTCGAGAAAGCGGAAAGCTTACTCACAGTGGAAGTTGGTCTCGTCCTTCTCGGCAAGTCGGCATGACTCCCTTTGATCATGTCCACTAGTGAAAATCATTAAGCACTCACAATCACATTTCATGGCATCCAACTATTGTTTTAGTTTTTTTTTTCTTTTTTTTTTGGTACTTTTGTCGACATAAAAATCAAATTTTACAATTATCCCATTATGTTATAGACTACGGAGAGACTCAAAATTAAAAAATATTGAGGTGACATGAATGGGAAATTTAAGTTAAATTTTGTTGCTGTAAATTTAAGTTAAATTTGATGAGATATTACACTTGAAGAGCACAATAATGAGAAAATAGTGAAGTGTTCAACAAGAACGGCTAATGATGCTGGTGAAGTAGCAAAGTCATGTAAAAGGTGACATGAAGTGAGACAATTACTAAACAGCTGCTTTGGAAATTACAGAGATAAATTGACATCTAAAATAAAATATAAAGAGTAATATGTGCATCAGTTAACTGATATAATATATCAGTTGCACTAATAAGGTAATGACAACTCATTTCAAATCATAGATCCGGAAGGGTCGTTCCGCTCCCACAAATTCACTTTGGTGGTGTTATCACCTGGTTGGCTTAATTAAGTTGCAACTGATATAAAGTTATATCAGTATTAGCGTTAACGTTTTTCATATGGTAAGTTATGGATTTGCAGTGACACATTGCAACCAGTGCATGCATCAACCTTCAAGATGCCTTAAACCAAGTCTTGTCTAATTCTTGATTCCAATTCTTGATTCTAAAAGACAAGTGTGTTCAGTTCATGAAACCTTACTTTCATATTTCTTTGCATAGAGAGAGGATCATGAGGTACCTGGCATTGCTTTCTCTGCTTTTCTTTTCATTTTCATGGCCAGAAACAGCAACTTCTAGTCCAAATCAAGATTTCATGCACTGCTTGTCAACCCTCCAAACCAGCATGAGCTTATCCAAGACCATCCACACCCCAAGATCCTCTTCATATTCTTCAATCTTGCAGTCTTCAGAGCAGAACCCCAAGTGGTTGAATTCCTCCACGGTCAAGAAGCCTCTCCTCATCATCACACCAACTCAAGAACCCGAAATCCGAGCAGCCATTGTTTGCACCAGACAGCTTGGTTTGCAGATAAGAATCCTCAGTGGAGGGCATGACTATGAGGGCCAGTCGTACCTCTGCAACACACCTTTTGTGCTTCTTGATATGGTCAATCTCCGATCGGTGGAGGTCAGTCTTGAAGACGAGACAGCTTGGGTAAGCTGATAGTTGAATTCCTCGTAATTAATCATCTCAAGTAAAAGTTTCAGCTGATAGTTGAAGTGCTCGTTTATACTTACAGGTACAGTCTGGTGCGACGCTTGGTGAGCTTTACTATCACATTTCCGAGAAGAGCCCAGTCCATGGCTTCCCTGCGGGGCTGTGCCCCACTGTGGGGATCGGAGGGCACTTGAGCGGAGGTGGATTAGGCACTCTGATGAGGAAGTACGGTCTTGCAGCAGATAATGTCATGGACGCGTACCTGGTTGATGTCAATGGGAGAATCTTGGATCGGAAAGCCATGGGAGAGGGTCTGTTTTGGGCCATTAGAGGAGGCGGAGGAGCGAGCTTTGGTGTCATCCTGTCATGGAAGATCAAGCTGGTTCGAGTCCCGCCTCTCATTACTGGCTTCACCGTGTCCAAAACTCTAGATCAAGGCGCGGCACGGCTTGTCCACAGATGGCAAGACATTGCGCACAAGCTACATGAAGATCTGTTCATCAGAATCATCATCCAAAACTTGGGTCAGGGGAGCAACAAAACAATCCAAGCCTCCTTCAATTCACTCTTCCTCGGAACAATGGACCAACTGATCAAACAAATGAACAAGAACTTCCCTGAATTGGGGTTGCAGGCCAAGGACTGCATAGAGATGAAGTGGGTCCAGTCAAGTCTCTACTTTGCCGGGTACCAGACAAGTGACCCCTTGGAGGCTTTGCTAAGCAAGAAAGTGATGTACAAGAGCAACTTCAAGGCCAAATCAGACTATGTGACAGTGCCCATACCAGATAAGGCTCTGCAAGGGATCTGGGAGAGGTTTATGGAGGAAGATCTCGAGAGTACTGTGTTGATGATATGGGATCCTCTTGGTGGGAAGATGAGTGAGATCTCAGAGTCAGCAATTCCCTATCCTCACAGAAAAGGAAACTTGTACAACATACAGTACATGGTGAAGTGGGAAGGAAGCTTTAGTACAAGTGACGATGATAAGCATGAAGAGTGGATAAGGAAGCTTTACCAGTACATGGAGCCATATGTTTCAAAGAATCCAAGAGCTGCTTATCTGAACTATAGGGATCATGACCTGGGGACAAACAAGCAGCCCAACACAAGCTACACTGAAGCAAGTGTTTGGGGCATTAAGTATTTCAAGGCTAACTTCAAGAGATTGGCACAAGTCAAGACCAAAGTTGATCCACACAATTTCTTCAGAAATGAACAGAGCATCCCTCTCCTTGCTGTGTAAAAATATGAAATAATAAGTACCACAAATTATATATATGGAATACTACAAAAGTATATGGAGAATACCATTGAGCATAAGCATCCCTCTCCTTGATGTGTAAAGAGTGTCAAGTTTTCAGATCTCAACATACTGCTGGGTTTGAACTTGTGACTCGCCTTTGATCTCAAGTGTCGATGTGGAGCTCGATGCCGCATGCTATTCACTCATTGGTCAATTTCGTTATGATATTTTAAGCATCATCACATACAATCTCAAGTCCAATGGATTGAACAAAGTAAAAGAAGTTTCCACTGGTTCATACTCTACAGTAATGTAACAAAATGTACCGCTAAACATGCATGAAGCTAGGTTGCGAGAGACCTTCGTAATCCAATCCCAACAAACCAGGCCACATGTAATGTAACAAAATGTACTGGTATTGATAAAATAATAAATTAAAGATTTAATTCCATTTACACCATTCTGTCATTACAGAGGACCTTGACAAATCCTGGATAAATAATTTCCCGAGCAACATACACAATAGAACATATAGGGTGTGAGATGAGGACAGAAGAATGACACTGAAATGCTACTCGTGTTCAACCACCAATACATGCTACCTTAATTTTACCAATAAAATCATCTACTTTTCTCAGCTGCTTTTGTTTGAGGTAGCGTTCCAAACACCCTGTCCCACAGGGATGAGGTGATCCCGAAGCCCTTGTTCTGGATCCTAAAGTGATGATTCAAGTGATATTTCTGTGAACCACAACCAAACCAAAACGTTGTTACAAATAAATCATCAACCAGTTCCTTTCATTAACTGAACAGAGAATTCCCCATAAATTATGCTAGAAATCAATTGGATAATACCTTAAGGCTGCGGGCCACTTCTTTTGATGGCTGACCATGGTGCAGGTAGTAATGGGTTACATCATACATCACATAGCCCAGCAGACCACCTCCGAACAAAGCAGGAGTGGTGGTTGGGGTGGATATAAGACTAAGCAAGTTCCAGAACTGGAAAACGACAATGAGTTATAGTTAGGAACAAGTTGTGAGAAATCATGATCCAAGGGCATAACTGCAACTATGCAATTCAATAGTTCAACATGTCATTCTAACATACACGGAAAGATGATACATAAATACAACCCAGGATTATCAATTATTAACACTCGTAATCTGAATTATGATGGGTTTTCAAACCAAACCCCTAAACAACTATGTTGGAATAAATTTCAGATCATGAATTGATACAACCATCACTGATAGTGCTAATGCTATATCTTAAACAACGCTCAATTTGATTCCATCTTTTAAACAACAGTGATAGAAATAATAATAAATAAAACTATTTCTAACTTGTAACATCCAGGCAAACCAATTTAGAGTTCACCACAGATAGTAGAACAATGTAAGGCAAAAGGTAAATTTGGTGAAGATGAAAATGATTCCATAGTCAGATGACTTGAATTTTAAACAAGTGAATCTTGCAATATTACATTCAAGGAAAACACAATATGCAATCTGATATATATGGTTATAAGATTGAGTAGACATACAGGGAAACATAAAACAGCAGTTGCAGCAGGAGGGAAAACAAGCCGTAGACCATCCATTGGGTGCTTATGATGACAGCCATGAAGAAGATAATGAACAGTGTTTCCCCTGAATAAGCTCTCAACAAATCAGTACAGCATTCTATGAAAATATGAATGCTGCTAGTCAGGCTCAGAGCATAACAAAAAAAATGATATATGCACATGCATGCATGTACGTGAACAGAGGGAGAGAGAGAGAGCATAAACTAACCAATAGCTTGTTGTTTCAATGTGGAAAAGAAAACGATGCAATGAGTATTCCAGCAATGTCCACACAAAAATGCCAAAAACCACCATTAAAGCTACATGAGGAACTGAATGGCCCATTTGATAAGACCTGAAGATGGACCACGATACAACTGGTAGCCAAATTACTGGAATTGCCCACCATACTGTGCGGGTTAAGAACTGTTTCAAATAACACAATAGTTAGACACCATTCCTAGTTAACAACTTCCTTGTCAAAACCATGAAACCATGCAAAAAAGAATGTAGTACTATATACAAAGAAAGAGGTAGTACCTCCCAAAAGTCACTTTGAAAGAATCGAGGTCCTTCCTTGGAAACAATAGGCTGATGAACCCACTCCTGGTACTCTTCTCCAAGATAACCCACCTGGCACATATTATAAAAGAAGTGAAAAATAATTAATAACACTAACAGTGTATCAAAAGATGGGTAAAGTTCCAAGTGTAGAGGCACAACAGTCAAAGAGCACGGTAAAGTTCTGGCTCTCAGAAGACAAAACAGATATTTCTATCGGTGTCCTACTCACAATTACTACTATAATCTATGAGGATAAAACTGAAAAGCTCAGTGACAAACTTTTAGCTAGAGAAAATCTTGTTAGAATACATATTAAATGCAGAAAACGGTCGAGCATCTTTACCTGGTAGACAAGGGGTTTATCCAAATCAACTGTGAAGCCTTGCACAACCATCTTGGTACTTAACTACGAAACTGAGCGCAATCGAACATAGTAAATGGTTAGATGGAAAAAAGATTGAAATATAGTATAAAATAAAATAAAACTACAACATGGGAAAAGATTTTCTTTAAAACCATTATACTTCATGATAGTTACAGCACCAATATACTCATATTGCAGTTCGAGAGATTTCAATTTAAAGATAAGTTCTTGTAGGCATTTGTTTAAAAACTAGTTAAGATGCCACTAGACCATGTACACTCTCAAATCTCAATTATGGTTCTGATTTCAGAATTCTCAAAAACAACATATAGATTATAGATCTTCAACGCAACTCAATTGAGATCAATTCGTATACATTTGCAATTAAACATCACCTAAGCAGATCCCCACTTTCCCTAATCAACGAACCCTTCGATTAAAACATACAACTTTGGTCTCGTTTTCGCAAATTTCACCGCAAATCAGTGCAAGCACCCAAACACACGAAACGATAGAAGACAAAACCCCACAATTTTCCCGAGAAAAAGAGAGAAACCAGAGCTTACTCAATCAAATCACTAGCAAGACATTTGAGCATAGAATCAAAGAATGAAGATCGGGTAAATTGACCAACCTGGTGCAATGCGGATCCTTTGTAGACGCGATCGACCAAGAAAAGAAGAGAGCTTGGTGTGGTCTGGAGATGGTGTTTTGTGTTGTATCCGGCGAGGAAGTGAAATTTTTGTGCAGAAATAGGAGGAAGAAATGGATAGGCAGATCTGGACCGTTGGATCAATCTGATGGTGCCAGCAGATGGGCACGTTGGATCGGATTCTAGACGTTGCCAGACTGGCACTTCTCAGATCACAGCTCAGCTTTTTATAGTCATAGATTGGAACCACATGACAGTGTCCATATCGTGGGACCTACTGAGATGGTTACGTGGCGATCCCCGATTGGTCCGTTATATACCGTTGGATGTCTAATTGTGCTTTAAATAATAAAATTTGATAGGGTGTTTGGTTTTGTACGATTCTTAAGTAACTTAACAATCAGCGCCAATAGTTATTCTTTGGCTGTTTGGTTGGAAGTGTATGTGAGACACGAAACAAAAATGATTGGAGGTACATCGTCACATGCACCTTATATACATGTATTGTGTAGGAGAAATTACAGAGAACATCTCTCAACTATCGAATTTACACTCAAGTATGTTTTCTTGTTGTACGAAAAAAACCATTTTTTTATGACACCGTTGAAGGGTAAAATGATCAAATTATCACTTATTTTTTTCTTTACTTTTACAATATATATAATATAAAGAGTAATATGTGTATCAGTTAACTGATATAATTTTATATCAATTGCATTAATAAGGTGATGACACTTCATTTAAACTCATGAATCCGGACGGGTATAAGTGAAATTTAATGAGGTGTCATCACCTCATTGGCTTGTTTAAGTTGCAACTGATACACATTTTACTCTGATATAAATTATATTATATTATATTTTTCAAAAACGAGATATTAGATATGATCTGATAACCCTCCCACTCAACCCTCTCCTTACCTCCACTCTCCTTCTTCCGTTTCTGCGTTTCTACCCAACATTCCCGGCGAGGGGATGACGGTGGGCGGAAGACGATGAGTCGGCGAGGCCGACCTCGAGCTGGAGAGGTCACGATGAGGCCAGCCCTGAGCCGACGAGATCTGGAGGGAACAGCCCGCGAAGCCACCTCTGCCGCTCGTAAAGCCACCCTCTGTCTTCTCCGATCTAGGCTCGCCGGCCTCAGATCTCCTCGTCGACGATGTTCATGGCCTTTTCGTCGTTTGCCACTCGCTCACCGACTCTTTGTTCTCTCCGATTTGGACTCGTCGGCCTTTTCTTCTTCGGCGATGGTTTAATTTAATTTGGTTTGTGATTTGTTTTAAAATTGTTAAATTACGAGATTCAAATGTTAGATTATTCACTAATTTTGATTATTTTGTAATTGTTAAGCTCATGAGAATCAAATGCACATGAAACTGTTAATGTCATGATAAATTAGAGAATGATTTTTGAATTTTTCGACGAAAATATGATGTTTTCTGCAAGATTTTCAATTTTTCGGTAAGATTATGAACTTTTCGGCAAATTTATGAACATTTCAGCAAATTTATGAACATTCCGGCGACATTGAATAACATGAGTTGATGATGATGTAGGGGAAGGCCAATTTGGGAATTTCAAAATTATTCCGATCATTTGACTAATACATGACAAACAAACCTATTTTTCGTTAACTTTAACTGACGGAATGATCTTTTCATACATTAGGGTAACTCAAAGTCATAAACCAAAGTTCTGGAGTGCAATTTGCAAAACTTGATAGGTAAGATGTGTTTTCTGTAATTACCCATATTGTGTATATATGTCACGTGTATGCAAACTATTGGGTGTGAGAGAGTGACCCACAAGAACCCATTTGCATGCAGAAAAGTTTTGAAATGTGCGTTGAAATTGTTGGTCATATCACATAAATGCACAATACATGTATGCATGAGAGGTGCATAATTACATATGAAAATCCTATCCAAAAATTATTTTCTTCAAAGTACAAGGCTTCAATAAAATGAGAATATGTCAATGATCTCATCAATGGCTTGTAAAGGGATGAGATCTCATCAATTCCCCAAGTATTTGCTGCTGCTTGAAGGTCTGAAACTCGGAACTTAAAGCTCAATAGTTAATTTCAAATAGACATATGAAGTAAAGTTACAACATCTACTCCAAAGTGAGTTGTTTGGACGAACTTCATATCCAATGTTGTACACAAATTAAACATTCTACTATTCTTGGCGTTAAAAAACTATGTTCTGGTTGAGACCATTCACAGTTGGTCCAGTACTATAAGTAAGAGGCGGATATTCACATGTACTATAAGTACATGTATTGTAATACATGTACTCGACACACCATTGGATAAGAGAGAAGGCAGCCTAAGGCGGATCTCCACATGTACTATAAGTACATGTATTGTACATATACTTAACGTGGCGACACACCATTGGATAAGAGAGAGGGTGACCCACAGACTGACCCACTTGCATGTTGGGAGTTGAAAATGTGTGATGAGATTGTTGCTCACATCACATACATGCGCGATGCATGTGCTTATGGTACATGAGGAGATTCTATCCGTTTTATGTACCATCCTTGAGTAGTTTAAAATCTATTCTAGATTATTTACATTTTGATTCTCTATTAAAGGGAGTAAAATAGACGCTAGAGTTGGAGACAATTATGCTTCTCACAAACACCTGTCAAATTCAGCATGTTAGCACTAAATTTCTAGAATGTTTTTTTTGATACAGAAAGATGCCGAAATCCTATATTGCAACGGCCTAAGGAACCTTCAAAACGTATATATACAAGCTTGAACAAAAAACCAATAGTGTTCAAAAAAGAGAATTTGTCTCTTAACCCTAACTCGGGGCTTTTGGCACCTTACTGTACCAAAGTGGTCTTTTACACCACCACCACCAAGGATGTATTGAGGAGGATCGATCATGTAACCTCATCTCACTTACACAGCTGGATTAACCAATTGCAATGATTGAATTCCTAGAATGTTGATAGTGGAAAATGAAATGCAGAGTAGCAAATGCAAGAAGACAATTTTATGTGGAGTTGTTGGGAGTTGTAGGCAATTATGCTTGTCACCATCTCTCTATGTTGGTTACTTAGAAAAAAAGAAGGTCTCATGGAACACAAAAAGCAAAAGGGCCAACCTTTTAGTTGTCTTGGATTTTCATGATCTGTAATCTAGTTTTTCTTGACTAGGATTTGCATTTTCCTGTGACCAACACCCATTATAGCCACTCTCATAAACAAATAACCACTCCTCCAATATTCATCATAATTACAAAGAGAACTAAAATGGTGGCTGAAAAAAGCTACGAGATAAGATATATGAATGGAAAAAAAAACGACCGATAGAAATGTAACTGAGAGAGTTCACTGAAACTTCTCCGACGGACGTGAAAGCTTCAAAGAACCAAATTGATGAAGGAGGAGCTTGTGGCCATGCGATGTTGCAGTGTCAACCACTAATCCCATAAGAGTCCGGCTGATCGTAGATGAGGAGGGACAAAAATCCTTTGAGATGATACTAGAATCTTTCTTTTTCAGAAATGATCTGCTGGATGGTTTCAATGGCTCAGTCGGGTGGCTACGGCACCCAATTCTAGACAAAACTTCTAAAGATTTTCGACTTCAAGGATTTGAAATGTGGTTTGACAATTGAAGAATGCTCTGGACATATATGACGAGAATGAAAGTGAACGTTGAAGGAAGCAACATCACAAAGCATCATGTTGCACAAGTAAAAACACAGTTTGGCCAAACAGAAGCATATGTAGAAGATTAAGGAAAAATATTTTGTATTGGTAAATTCAATTTACATTGTTGTGACAATTGGATAGTCAACAAAAAGACTAAGCTTTCATGATACATTCCCAAAGGTACAAACAACACTAGCTATTTTCAGTATGCAAAACACAACCCTATCCACAATGGGGCTAAATGTCACGGACCGAGAGAACCGGCCCCGTGCAGAGCCCCAAACTCCCGCATCCGGAGAGAAGGGCCAGCCTTATCTATAGGTGTCAACCACAATAAAACACATATCCCGACAAAAGAGGTTATACCTGCACCATTGTAGCACACTGATCAGCGTCTGAATAGCAAGTATAGGAGTATACCGCATGGCAAAGACCACCCATAAACGCTCGGAGAGACCCATTCTTTTGGAACGTGCTTCAGGTTGAGACAAAAGACCTCACCATGGGCACATTTTCACAAGCCCTTGCGTTGCCAACAAAACCGCAACACTAGGCACCACACAAGTGTGAGCACAAGAGCCCGAATTCGACCACCAAAAAGTCCAACAAGAACAATGAGCACAAGCATTACTAAACACCCTGAATCTCCCTCTCTTGCTCTTCCCGCCTCCGAAGTCACGCTAGACAATTCGCAAGACCAAGGAGTTTCGGATTCTTCGTCGTGATCATATTCATTGCTTGCACATTCCAATTCGTGTTCTTCGGAATCTATGTGCATATGATCAGTACTTAAGATCGAATCTCTCCCCTCGCTTTTCTTCAAACATCGCAACTTCTTGGGGACAAATCTCCTAATGAAATTGGATTGAATTCTACATCTTCGACTGTTACTGTTACAAAACAACAATTCATTGCCCTCCTTGGCAACAAAATCAACCAAATCAGCACCTACTCTTTCAATTTCAACAACAGAGTCCAGATCACATACAGCAATTTTAGGGTTCTCGAGCCTCGTCAATGGCTTCTTCCACTGAATCGAACCAAACAGCCTCTCCTTCGCATCCAAGCACAGCTTCAAAAACACGCTCAGATCCACATCTACATGCTTGCCTGCAAATTCAAGCAACAACAGCACAAAAGCAGACAATGTGATCCCAACCACCAGCTTCTTCGTGCTAATCGCCATAGCCACCACCACAAACGTCTTCAGAACCACCACGGAAACGCTATTCGCCAAGGATCCATCGCCGTTGGGCCGCGTCATGACCGGAATCGCCGCCGGAGTCGGCGTCGAAAGAGCGAGAGAGACATCGGAGGAATCGATCCCTCGGCGGTTACAGCGCTTTTTGTGGGAGGTTTTGGTTTTACGGAGGCGATCGCGGTTTTTGACGAACAAATCGACGAGGGAGGCGGGGAAGCCGGTCTGGACGACGAGCGATCCGCGGCGGTTGGCCGGCGAGTGGAGATCGGCGACGAGCTGGGAGATTCGGTGCTTCTTCCAAGGAAGGTGCATGGCTTGGGAGAGAGCACCGGGAAATGGTAATTGGATTGACAGAGAAACTGAATTGAATTCAAATTACTGAAATCTGTGGAAATTGAATCTCTGCGATTTATAGAGAGAAAAGATAGAAAGAACCCAGAGGAGAATCAGAATTTGTGAAGTGGGAAATGAAAATATCTTTGAGTCATGCGTGATGTGTTCAAGGACAAGGACAAGGACGGAGCAGAAATATCCTGGAAACTGTTTTCTAGACAAAATACAGTTACAAATTAGAGCTTCTTTTTTTTTTTGAAAATTACAAATTAGAGCTTTGTTTGGCTTAAAGTCGATTTTGTGAAAAATAACAGCCCAACTGCCCAAGCTGATTTTTTTATATATTTAAATAGGAGAAAAAATAGTAAGACCTTGTTTGGTAATCATATTTCTCGTCTATAGAGGTTAAATGTCTATAGAGGTAATTATGTATAGAGGGTAATGTATTGTTTGGTAAAATTGTCTAAAATGAGGGTGTTAGTATAAAATGGCCTTGATGCCCTTTGAAATTTAAAGGTATACCGTTCACAGCAAGACATAACATATAAACATTGGGCGGTCGACC
>JAYMTK010003808.1:0-11827 GCA_036897405.1 Pelargonium myrrhifolium | reverse complement strand
CCGACCCGACCAGACCATACTTTTTGCCACTTCTTAAACAAGTTCAGGGACTGAGTTCAAAATCACATAATGGTGAGGGCCTTGTTTGAAAATTACACGAAAAGGGTAAAAAAGTCATTTCACGAGAAAAACACAAACCCCTCGCACTCGCTACTCGCTAGCGAATATCAATGGCTGTGCTGTGAAGAACACTGAAAGTAGCAGAATCAGAGCACCTGGAAGCTTCTAGAAATGGAGGATAGGGTTGGGTTGAGTGGCGACCAAGACAGCGCCAAGAAAGGATTGGAAGGCACCGGACTGAATCTTCCGGCGAACCGCCACGGCAACTTGAAGAGCGCTTCGACCGATCAAAACCTCTCCGAAATTCTTCTCGATATCAAATCTTCCAAAACCCCAGTAAGTCCCCAATTTCTGGGTCTTTCAGAGTTCTCCGTTTCGATGAATGGGTATGTTTTTGTTTTCCGAGAAAATCGATAATGAAACCAAAGGAAGTGTTTTTTTTTTTTAGTATTCTGTTTTTGGTTTTACTTTTCTCAGAGACCAAACAGAGGGTATAGAAATGTAGCAGATTGGATTATTTGTTTTCATGTATCTGAACAATGGTTTTTTTGTTTTGCAGACAGTAATCAACTATGGTGCATCTTGGTTAGTATCTATTGCTTTTCAAATTCCAATTTTGCATAATCATACATGATACATACATTACACACTATACACACACCTGGTTGATAAGAGCATGTGCTTGGTGTTAAAACTTTTGTAGCCATTTAGGTGCCCTAATACCTTATTGAGTAAGATTATAGAGATATATCATTGCACCGGAAGAGGGTGATGCTAGTATCCCTTGTGTTTGTTACCATATCATTGCTCATGAGCTCGCTTCACATGTGTCGTCCTTAAAGTGAGAGGTATTCCGTGTATCCGAACTGAATTAAATAAGTTATAGGCTCAAAATAAGATTGGGCGCTTATTTGAAAAAAAATGGACTATAGTGCACCCGTGGAGGGTAAGATTCTCGACCCTCGATAGTGGGTGTATCCCCACAGTCATGTTGTTGTAACAAACTCAAGGGATAGTAACATATTATATGAATACTATTGGTAATTCAAACAAAACTATTTTCCTTAAAAGGAAAGAGACGTTCATTTTGGGACAAAAATGCAAGAGAAATACGACACTCATTTTTTGGGACAGAGGGAGTGTGTTGGTTTTGAATTTGGTGACAAATGGATGATGCCTACGGGTCAAGAGAGTAGAAGAGTCTGTTACCTTTTCTCAAATGAGGAAGTAACATAAAATGCCTCCCGTAGCATTTGACTGGATTTTAAGGATTCTTGACATGCCTCCTGTAGCATTTGACCGGATTTTATGGAGTCTTGACATGTTCTCTGTAATGTGAGCAGACTTAACTAGTTGAATCATTGTTAGCGTTAACAAGTAGACACAAGATCCCGATATGTATCCTTCAGGTACGAGGTAATGATAATCGATAAGTTCATTATGTGATCAACATAGCACTAACCTGAACATTATCTATTGCTGTTTCATGATTCCTATATTATCTCTTTCTTGGGATGTAGCTGATCTTGGATGGTTTCTATCATATGTTGTGGTAATTGATAAACCCAAGAATGATTGACAAATCATGAGCGTAATGTTATCTTTTGGTGTCCCATATTTATCTCTTCCCTTGGATGTTCTATCATCTCACTTGCATCTTTCTGTTGTTAAGACTTGTTTCTACTTTTCCTTCAACCGAACTATTTATGTTAACTCAATTTATTTGTCATGTTTAGGTGTCGAGTCTGCAGTCAGATCCTTCCTACATTCTGCAAGCTGAGCAACAATTTCCCTAAGCTAACGTTCGTGTATGCAGATATAGATGAGTGCCCCGAAACAACTCAGCATATCCGGTACACGCCCACTTTTCATTTTTTCCGGGATGGCGAAAGGGTGGATGAGATGTTTGGTGCCGGAGAAGAACGATTGCATGATCGGCTATGGTTACACTCTTGAATGAGTGTTGTGTGGAAATATTATTCGCATAAATGCTAATATGATGTAAAGGTTCTGCAGAAGTGCATCTGTATTTTTTGTGCAATTTATACTATAGTTCACAAGACTCAATTTGTACTGTTTTACTAGAATTTTGGAATGATAGTCCTTGATGGAACTCTCTTTTACTCAAATCTAAGTACTTGCTAATAGTGTAGATAGTTTCTAAGAAAGTGCACATGACAAAAATTCTAATAAAATTGGGTTAAAGAAACAGTGAGTGTAATTAAACGGCTTAAAAGTGTTAATCGCGAGTTTGTGGACCCATTTAGAACATATCACGGTATTGAATCAAAAACAGTAATCTTTTGAAATTTCCCATTTTCCCCTTTTATCTCTTTTCCTTTTTCATTTGCTTAACCTAAAAATTGAAGAATTTTTTATTTGTGATGGCACATTTATAGTATATATCGACTCTGTTGGATTTTTTATTCTTCTTGAATTTCCAAAAGAAAAAATGGAGATATTTTAAATATTTCTCAGATTACTTCTGAAATTTCAAGAAACATCGCACTGTTGTTAATGATGCAAATTATTGAAAGAATTTGTAACTAGTTGCAGCGTTTTTCCCTATTTGTAGTTACATGTTAAACGTGAAAAGCTTGATATAGTTGTCTGCATCTTCCCCTTGATTTTAAAAGTATAACTGATACAAGTCTTTATATAGATTGTAACTTGAAAAACTTCGTAAACTAAAGTAAATGACATTGTAAAAACCTGGAATGGTTACATAAACAATCACTTGCAAGCATTGAAAATAAAAGGTAAAATATACCCAAAGATAAATGATAGAAGCAGGAACTAATACAAGGTCATAGTTTTGATAAATCAACTTTAAAGCACTCACCTCTACTCTCTCTCACCTCAGCCTCCATATGATTGAACCTCAACATGAGATGTTTGCAATGAAGCTTTATTTCTCCAAACATGTTGTGGCTTAAGCCTTGGGCTTCAGTATCTTAACAGTCTCCCAAGTGAAATCAGCATCGTCACGCCCAAAATGACCATAAGCAGCGGTTTTCTGGTACCTGAAGTTGCCGCCTCTCTTCAAATCGAGGTTGATGGCCATCATCCCGGGCCTGAAGTCGAAGGCCTCCTTGATCAGAGCCAGAATGTCCTTGTCGGGGATCTTGCCGGTTTTGTAAGAATCCACAAACACTGACAGTGGTTCTGGGACACCAATGGCATAAGAGACCTGCACAATGCAGCGGCGGGCAAGGCCTGAGGCTACTACGCTCTTTGCGGCCTGTCTAGCAAGATATGCACCACTCCTGTCCACCTTAGTTGGGTCCTTCCCTGAGAAAGCGCCTCCTCCGTGAGCACCCCAACCTCCGTATGTGTCGATAATGATCTTTCGGCCAGTGAGTCCTGCATCTCCGTGGGGTCCGCCGATAACGAACCGGCCTGATGGGTTGAGATGGAAGATGGTGTTCTCATCGAGGTACTGGGCTGGGATGACAGGCTTGATCACGTGCTCTTTCAAATCTGCGGCAATCTCCTCGTTTGTGACAGACTCGTCGTGTTGGGTTGAGATCAGGACGGTGTGAACACGAATGGGAACCATGGCTCCATTATCGTTACGGTACTCAACAGTCACTTGGGTCTTGCCATCAGGCCTCACCCATGGGCATGTCTTGTTCTTTCTCACCTCAGTGAGCTTGGCACCAAGCTTGGTGGCAAGGACATGAGTTAAAGGCATGAGCTCGGGTGTTTCATCAGTGGCATAGCCGAACATGTGGCCTTGATCACCAGCTCCAATCTCCTCTGGTTTCTTTGTGAGATGGCCGTGGACTCCTTGAGCAATGTCAGGGCTCTGTTGCTCAATGTTGACAAGGACCTTGCAGTTGTCAGCATCAAGACCAACATCAGGAGATGTGAACCCAATGCCTCTGCAGGTGTCACGAACTATTTTCTCGTAGTCAACGTTAGCCTTGGTTGTAATTTCACCAAAGACCATGACCATGTTGGTCTTGGTACAAGTCTCACATGCAACTTTGCTCTCTGGGTCCTGTTCTAGGCAGGCATCAAGGATAGCATCTGAGACTTGGTCACAGAGCTTGTCAGGGTGACCTTCATTGACAGACTCAGAGGTGAAGAGGAAGGATTCCATATCTGGATTCGGAAAAAGGTCATTAACTGATTTAGTCATTATCAAAACAAATAAATTTATGTTCAAGAACAAATTAGCATGCAACTCATCACTCATATATGATACCATATGATTAGTTATTATCGAGCAAATACCTAATGTTTAAGAACAAACTAGCATATATACAACACATTAGACATATATGATACCATACAACTTTAGTGATTATGGAGCAATTACCTTATGTTTAAAAACAAACTAGCATAAAACACATCACACATATATGATACCATATAATTTAGTTATTATCAAGCAAATATCTTATGTTCAAGACCAAACTAGCATACAACACATCACACATCACACATATATGATATAATATAATTTTAGTTTTTCGAGCAAATATCTTATGTTCAAGACCAAACTAGCATACAACACATCACACGTATATGATATCATATAATTTTAGTTTTATCGAGCAAATACCTTATGTTCAAGAACTAGTATACAACACGTTACACATATATGATAATCGAGCAAATACCTTATCTTCATGAACAAACTAGCAAACAACACATTACACATGTGTGATACCATATGATTTCAACATCCAACCATCTATAAGGTAGCCGCAACGCATACTAAAACAAAACTTAACAATTCAAGGCATGTTAAGCCATCTCCTGGCGTAATGATTTTATAATACAATAAAAACAAGTTCAGAGAGAAACACATTTACATTATCATTAAGTAAATACATCAAAATTAGCAGAACACTTGAAAAGTATCACAAACAACCAGAGGTCCAAAGCAGCTTACAGATAAACCAGTAACAGCTAAGTAGCATATTCATTTAACTCCGGATTCAAGCTTAAGAATCTCATATTCAACCATAACAAAGAAAATATACAAATTCACCGAGAATACCTCCAAAAATGCAAGAAACAAGCATGAATAGGCAAAATTATCAACAATTTCATAAACAACAATCAAATCCACATTTCCGTCAAGTTAGATCATAGCATTCCAGATCCAGCACTCTAATCCAAACTAACAACAATTTATAAGAATCAACAAGACTATCGAGGCGAAGTCACGATTTCAGACACAGATCTACAGAAATGCGGAGCATAAACTAGTCAAACAAGATTGACGAAACAGAACAGCGACAGTTGACTAAGATTCTCGAGAAACAAACAGAAAATGAATAGGCGATTCGAGGATTAACATACAATGAAGCAACAGAATATGAATATAGAAGGGATAGTGAAGAGACGCACCTTGAGATGAAGAGAGAGTGTGGATCTGAAGTAGAGCGGGAGAGAGATGAAGACGAAGAGAAACGTGGGGAAGTGGAGGTATTTATAGAGAAAGAGATGGGGTGGGTAAGAGGGGGTTGGCAAAAGTGGGCGTTGATACTACAGGTTATAGGATTAGGGGCATTTCGGTCATAAAATATTTCTCACTTTTTTTTGTTTCTTTTTACTTTCAAATTAATTACTCTTGTTTCTATCGAAAAACGTTCTGTTTTGATCATCCAAGTATTATTTCGTTTTGAATCATATATAATTCAACTTTTGTTTCAGTCTGGTCTTCAAATTACTCATATTGTTTGAATTTGGCCATTTTGAAATAAAAATATGTGAATGAAGAAGTAAATTAGACAAAATTGACGTGATGATCATATCCTTCGGTTATAAAATTTTGTTTCATGAATAAATTTAGTTAATTTAAACAACACATGGTAGTCATGTCAACATAAATTTTCTGGGGAAAGAAATGTCACGTTAACCTAATTTGGTGACACAAATACTTATTGTACAAACTCAATATCAAATAACATAGTTTATGACCAAAATATAACAATATGAATAATTAAGAAACTAAATTAGAACAAAAAAACTAAACTTGATATCAATTCAAAAGAAAATTAATAGTTGAGGACCAAAATAGGACATTTTCCATTTCGAATTGATGGACCATATCGACATAAATTTGGTCTTAATTATAGAACTAACAAATGGAACACTGGGCACGAGACATAACTAATTTGACCAATATTAATGAGATTGGTTAGCAAAAGATGTCCCAATAAGTGCGTTTTCTGACATAGTCCAGATAATACTAGGCATATACTGTCAAAAAATGGTCTGATAAGCATATTTGCACTTCCCGACCTTAGTTGATTTGCCAGCTCTAGATCTTAATGATTGGACGACCATAATTATGGTTTAGAGCAAATGATTTGGACGAAAATCGTGGACGCTTGAAACACGATCTACAGTTTTTCGAGGGTTAAGTTGAATAAAATGGACCTAATAACTTTTGGGTCATGTCTGGACAAACATCCTTATGAACTCACACATTTTACATGTAAAATCTCAAGCCTACTATCCTTTAAGACGAGCTCATATTAGGCATTTTAAAAATGAACCTCGGAAGGAAAAAAAATTGATATGAAACTTGAATTGTTAGCCGTATTATAGTTTATTTTTATTTTTAATCTTTATTATTATATAAAAATGAAACATAAATTTTGCAAGAGAATGAAATATGAATTCCCGAAAATGCCCTTACCCACCCACTCTCCCTTAATTCTCCGATTGCCCACCCACCTAGTTGGTGGGTCCCTTTCTCACCAAACCACCCTCCACTTCTCTCCAACCACCACGGAACTTGCCACCTCGTTTATTAAATTTTCTATGAACATTATTTTTTAATCATTATCGATTGATATGATTAGGGAAATGCTAAATAAATACATTATTTTTAGAATTTACATAAACAAGAGAAAATTAGTCAATGACTAATCTCAAGTCTTAACCATTACCTACCACTAGTTTTGTTCTTTTATGTGTGTGTCAAGCAATTAATTGAAGTCTAATTCATGGTTTGGTAGAGCATATATGGTGTGCACAAAAATAAATTTACCTTTTAAATATTAAAAATCACATAATTTGTTTTTTCTAAGTAATTTGTTAGGTAAATTATAAAATCAGATCCTGCTGTTGCCTAAAATTCGACCAATACTTATGCGGCTTAGGTTTTAAATAGAGGAGGTTCAACCGGGTTTTAAAATATCATCTTTATTCATGTCTCATTCAAACATCAAATTTTTCTTATTTATGTTTGGAGATTGAAATCATTTAAATAAACTCATAATAAAAAAAGGAATGAACTATTTCCACACCCTAAACTACTATTTCACACCATTTTCACCTAAAGAGACAATATTGCCCCTCTTTTTTATTTCAAAAAGAAAGATCACTACTCTTAATGCAGATTTGTTTATCATTTTATTAATGATTAAAAATTAAAATAACTTATTGTAATCCTGTTAGTTTCACAATTTGCTTATTATTTTATAATTTTAATAACATAATAAAAAAATCAAAATTATTTTGATTTTTTGATTTTTTTGTCTTTTTTACGTTATAACAACGCTATATCGATGATTGAGTTTATCAAAATATTTTTTTTTGTTTTTTTTTTAATTATTTCTTTAGTTGAATGATTATAATGTTTTTGAACCAATTTACATGTATCTTACTCGATTGTACTATTTTTTATCGGGTCTATTGAGCTGTGGTTTTATTTGAATCGATCATTGCGAAATGACGATCCTATTAAGTTCCCTAAATCATTTTTTGGTGAACCCGATCATCAACTTATGACCGCTCAAAGTGACTTGAGTTACAATCTACTAGGACTTTATTTATTTTTAATGTATCAGGTTTTTGGATTCATTTTGAGTCTGATTTGACATCCGTTTGATTCATGGTTTGATTCAAATCGATCATAATGAAGATCATATTGAGCTACCCAAACCATTTTTTTTGTAAACTCTTTCATTGGCTTATGGCCGCTCTAAGATTGGTTCAGGACATGTTGGGACTTTCTTTTTATGCATTTTTAATGCCTTCAGGTTCTCGGGTTCATTAATTTGGAGTCCGAATCGACATCTGTTTGAGCCGTATTTTGATTCAAAACAATTATGTTGAAATGAAGTTCGCATTGAGTTCTTTGAGCCATTTTTCGGTGAACTTGATCGTCAACTTATGTCCGCTCTAAGTGACATGGGTTAAGGCCTGTTTGGACTCTTTTTATGCATTTTTAATGCTTCTAGTTCTCGAGTCCATTTGGAGTCCGATCTGACATCCGTTTGACCCATGATTTGATTCGTATTGATCATCTCGAAATTAATATTGTATTGGGCTCTTTAAGTCATTTTTTGGTGAACCCGAACATCAATTTATCGTTGTTCTAACGTTAAAAAGACGAAAAAAGGTATTTTAATTTTTTACTGTACTAAAATAATAGAATAACAAGCAAATTCTGAGACTAACAAGATTACATGATTTTATTTTGATTTTTAATTGTTAATAAAATAATAAATAATCAGCAATTAAGAGGGACAATATTCTTTCCTTTTGAAAAAAAGGCAATATTGTCTCATTAAATTAAAATGGTGTGGAAAAGTAATTTAGGGTGTAGAAATAGCTCCTTCCTATTTATAACCCTCAATTAGGGCTTGCAATTTTTTTAGGGAGTGGCTATTTCCACACCCAATATCACTTTTCCACACCTTTTGTACCTAATGTTACAAGATTAACCTTCTTATTTACTTATTTATTATTTTAAAACAATAAAAATCAATTTTTTTTGTTATTCTTCTCTCACCCACGTAAATATTCTCTTCTCCAAATTTAGTATTTCTTATGTGTCTATTCATTTTTTTACTTTATTTTAATATCATAACAAAAAATCAAAATAATTTTTTGTTATTTTCTCTTCCGTGTTAGAGCGATCATAAATCGATGACCATGTTTACCAACAAATTGCTCAAGGAGCTCAATACAATCTTAATTTCGAAAGGATCCATACGAATCAAACAACGACTCAAACAAATGTCGAACTGGTCCCCAAATAAACTCAAGAACTCGAAAGATTACAAATGCATAAAAAGAGTTCTAACAGGCCCTAAACCATGTCACTTAAAGCGATCATAAGCCGACGAACTCAACATTAAAAATAAGTTGGGACGCTTTTTATGCATTTTTAATGCCTTCGAGCTCCCGAATTTCATTTAATGTCCGACTCGACATTCTTTTGATATGTGATTTGATTTGAATCGAGTATCTCAAAATGAATATCGTATTGAGCTTCCTAAACGACTTTTTGGTAAACTCGATCGTCAGCCTATGACCGCTTTAAGTGATTGGGTCAGTGCCTGTTGGGGCATTTCTATCCATTGTTAATGTCTTTGGGTTCTCGGGTTCATTTGAGATCCAATTCAACATATGTTTGAGTTGTTGTTTGTTTATAACGATTCTCTTGAAATTATGAAGTTCGTATTGACCTCCTTAAGAAATTTTTTGGTGAACTCGATCGTCGATTTATGATCGCTCTAAAGTGACTTGAGTTAGGGTCTGTTCGAGCTTTTTTTATGCATTTTTAATCTTTTGAGTTCTTGAGTTTATTTGGGGTCCTATTCGACATCTGTTTGATTTGTAGTTTGATTCATATCGATTCTCTCAGAATATAGATTGTATTGAACTCTTTGATCAATTTTGTGGTGAACCCGGTTGTCGATTTATTGTGGGTCTAACGTGGAAGAGATCAAAAATATAACAAAAAGTTATTTTGATTTTTTGCTATGTTAATAAAATAAAGTAATAAATAAATATGTAAATAAGAACTACTAAAATGAAGAAGAGAAAACAATTACGTAGAGAATGAAAAAAAAATATTTTGATTTTTTTATTTTAAAATAATAAATAAATAAGTAAATAAGAAGGGTAATTGTGTCCATTTAAATAAAACAAGGTGTGGAAAAATAATAAAGAGTGTGGAACTAGCTCCTCCCTAATATTAATCTAAATATATATATACATGTGTATTTTGTACATATATATATATATACACACACAAGTGTAATGAAAAATCCAAGTCATGTTATTTTTAGGTAAATTTAAACTAAACTAATCATAACATGACATATCATTAAAATCTAAGACATATTATTTGGTTTAAGATTATATATAATACTATCTTTCTCTCTATATATATATATGGTGCTAATTTTGAATAAATTAGAAGATGAAATAATCAGTTCATAATAATTTATTTTGATGCACTAACCATGATTAAAAAAATCACTTAATAATAACATGAGAAATTAATAGGTGAACAAGGGTAGAGACACATTTGGTAACACATGATTGCGTGAGTGAGAAGAGACTCTTGGATTCGACTCCCGTTTAACACACTTATAGGAAGAGATGTGAACTTTAACATGTGACCAAAGTTCGAACCATGATTAGTTTGGATGTGGTTAAACATCTTAAATGTGTCAAGCGCGAACTTGCGGGCCCACTTAGTACACATTAGGGTATTAAACAAAACAAAAAAAAAATATAATGTAAAATACTCAACTTGGTATTTGAACTTTTGTGTTTGGACTCAATTTGGTCATTGAACTTTTTTTGACCCAAAATGTTCCATGAACTTTCAAATATTGACCCATAATGTTCCTTAATTGCCATTGGAGTTTTTATCAAAAGTTCATGGACCAAATTGGGTTAATATTTGAAAGTTTAATGTGATTTTTGGTCAAACAAAAGTTCAAGAACCAAATTAGGTCTAAACATGAAAGTTTATGGACCAAATTGGGTCCAAACATGAAATATAGTTATAAAAATTCAGTAACCAACTTGGATCTAAACATAAAAGTTCAAGGACCAAATTGAATATTTTAACAAAAATTAATAAAGTAAATCATTGTTCATTAAAAATTACAAATTCAAGAAGAGGTTTATTTTCAAGAATGTTACAATTTGTGTTCGTTTGGTGATATTAAACTGATGAGTAATGTCTTATAAAGCGCATCTCTTATCTCATTATTCAAATCATGGTTTTAATCGACAACGTTTTTTCAAGTAGTTGTTTTCTAATCTAATTGAATTTTTCTGTGAACGGTGACCTATAAATATATATTAATAATAGATATAGTTAGATGTTC
Organism: Pelargonium myrrhifolium; assembly: GCA_036897405.1. Lineage (NCBI taxonomy): Eukaryota > Viridiplantae > Streptophyta > Magnoliopsida > Geraniales > Geraniaceae > Pelargonium > Pelargonium myrrhifolium. The sequence continues at coordinate 662 of JAYMTK010003808.1, read as the reverse complement.
TTTTTCATATTAAGGTTAAAAAAAATGTTTGGATAACAAGTTATTGTCATGTTGACAATTGTTTAGGTTATTGTTATAATATATTTTGATCACCACCTCATTGCCCAAGTGGTATAAGGCTTGATTTGCATATTTGAGGTCTCGTGTTCGAGTCACCTCTAAGGCGATTGATATTTGCAAAAAAAAAAAAAAAAAGATTTTGGAAAGTAAAAACAAAAATTAGCGATTATACAAATAAGGGGTAATTATAGTAAGCACTCCTGAACTATCGTCGTTTTCGGTTTGCACCCCTGAAGTTTGGTCTGGAACTTTTAGCACCTCTGAAGCATCAAAAAATCTTTCCGTCAGTTAAATCTAACGGAAAATGTCACTATTTGAAATCCTCTTCACTATCCTTCTTCTTCAACCTATGTTCTTCATCATCACCGGCAAAATTCATAGTTTCGCCGGAAAATTCATAATTTTGCCGGAATGTTCATAATTTCATCGAAATGTTCATAATTTTGCCGGATTGTTCATATTCTCGCATGAAAGTTCATAAATCAATTTAGGGGTAACTACATGTTACTACCCTCTTAGATGCCGTTTTTCATGTTACTACCCTGTCTCATCATGTTACTACCCTGTTAGATTTTTTTTCATCACGTTACTCCCCTGTTAGA
>JAYMTK010003807.1:0-11828 GCA_036897405.1 Pelargonium myrrhifolium | reverse complement strand
CCAAATTTTTTTTCCAAGGACTACCTGAAGGGGACATGAGCCCAGATAAATTTTACAGGGATTATCTGAAGGGGACATGAGCCCAGAAAATTTTTCCAGGGACTACCTGAAGGGGACACGAGCCCAAAAATTTTCAAAAAGATTTTCCCAGGGACTACCCGAATGAGAGCTACTCCCCAGACATATTCTATTCCCAGAAGTTTTTGTCCTCAGATGTATTCTGTTCCCAGATCTTTTCTATCTTCAGAAATTTCCCATCCCATACATTTCTCTGTCCCCAAAAATACCCTATTCCCAGAACTTTACTATTCTAAAAAATGTTCAGTTCCCAGGAAATTTTTCTACCCTCACATATTTTCTACCCTCCAAAAATACTCTATAAGAAAATTACTTCCAAACAATTCCTCAGAAGTCTTGCTACTCCAAGCGATAATGATAAATCATTCTCACTCGGAGTGGGGGGGAACATGAGCCTCCCCAGCAAAAGCTGTGAAGACTTATCCTCCCCAAAGATTATCTGAAAAAGGAAAAGTCGTGAGGATACACATCATTCTGAAGGACAAACATTTCTTGAGAAACAACAAATATTCAAAAACCAACAACAACAGCAAAAGCTGTGAAGACTTATCCTCCCCAAATATTATCTGAGAAAGGAAAAGTCGTGAGGATACACATCATTCTGAAGGACAAACATTTTCTGAGAAGCAACAAATATTCAAAAACCAACAACAACATGTTGAAAAGATAAAGCAATTTCAGAAGGACAAGAGCAAAAATACAACATCCAGAAGAAATTGACGAGGCTTTCATTATCAAAAATGGAGAAAATACAACTATTATAAAAGACAATGAAGATACAAGCCAACAAGAGGAGATACAAATTTGAAAAACTGATCTAAAAGCAGAAAAGGAGGTTCTATTCTTCCTCGGAGGAGTCTTCGCTAGGGGCAGACTCATATTTCAGAACTTCCTCCAAAGGATTGAGCTTTGAGAAATCTGGAGGAGAAAGTGGAACTGCTGAGCGATGTCCAAGCTGCATGTGCCTTATGCTTCCTTCTTCGACTTCGCCGACGACGGTGTCATAAATTTTGCGCCAATGGCCGTTGGATTCTCTTATTGATTCAATCTTTCTAACTTCAGCCATGTTCACAATGGTGGATACCTCCTCTTCGCCAACGATGGCTGGAAAAGTTCACCGGGAAGGAATAGACGAAGATGGCACCCAGGGTCTCCCTCTAGTTCTTCTACAGTCAAACTCCCTGGAGATCACAACCTCTTCCACCGAAAATGGGAATTGAAGGTGAAACTTCCGGAAGTCTGGATGGGCAGAGCTTTTTCTATACCAATCGGCCACTGTCTCCTCGTCCACCCCTTTTCCTCTGGCAACTCTAAAGGCACAACACCTCCCCTCATTCCTCCCCATAAGCCTCTCTTGACTGAAAAATTCCTTAAGCTCGAGGGTCTGGCGAGCCTCTTCCAGAGTGATGGGCATGGGCTTCCCGGAGTGAGACTTCCCCTGGAGTAACCAAGATCAAGACAAAGATGAATTCCTTAGCCCAAGGAGAGGAAAGTAAAAACATGAGGGTAAAGCAAGACATTACCTTAGCAGACTTCTTAGAGGAAGATGAATTTTTCCCCTGAAGCTTCTTCTCAGCTTCCAAAACCTTCAAGGAGTTCCGAGCCTCCTCCAAGTCTTTCTGTGTCTGGGCAAGCTGGCCGTCCTTCTCCTGAAGGGCCTTGGACATGACCAGGAACTGTTGCTTGGAAGTTTCCTTAACCTCCCTCAAAAGATTCAAATCCTTCAAGAGAGTGGAGAGGTCGTCAGTTTGCTTCTTGTATTTCTCCTCAATCTCCACGTAATTTACCAAGTTATCCCCTTGCCGCTCCAAGAGAGACTTGGACCAAGCCAACTCCCCCTCTTTCTCCTCCAGAGATTTCATGGCAATCTCCAATTCCTGATTCAGGCGAGCAATCTCAACATTTTTTCCCTGGAGAGCCTGAATAGCAGTTGAGGCTGAAGCTTCTTTCTCCCCAAGAAGTTTGTGAGCTTCCTCCAGCTTCTTACCTATCTCCTGAAATAATCCAAGGCAATCAATAAATTTCTTCTTAGATAGACCAAGTTGATGGCGACCCAGAAGACAAACCTTCTCGACTTCCTTGGTTTGTACAACAAGCCTCCCCTGAAGTCCTTCAATGGTGACTTGCATCTCGCTATTGGCCTTGGTCAGCTCAATGTTGGAAGTCTCCAATACAGATTTATCAGCAATGGTCTTGTTCAAGACGACACTCAGGTTACGAAGATCGTCATTATACTTGAAGGATATTTCCTCAGATCGTTTTGTCAAAGCTTTCACGACCTCCGCATGTTCTTTTTTCTCCTGATCACGGAGACGCTGAGCAAGGCTCACACCTTCTTGGAACTGCGTGAGCGTCATTCCAATCAGCAACAGAATTTTATTTATCTGGCAAAGGAAATAAAGAGAGGTCAGACATCATTAAGAAAAGAAGTGAAGACAAAAGAAAAAAGCTTAATCAAATCTGCATACTTTCTTCATATAGTCATCGATTTCTGAGAAGCCTTTGAAGCATATGTTCACCACACCCGGGTTGTAGAGGCCTTCCAGCAGCTTCTCCTCCGCTTCTCTCTCGGAAGTAGCTCCTGAGGAGCCAAGGGCAGAAGATGTATCCTTGGCCTACTTGTAAGTGTCTTCAAAAACCTTGACGAGACTCCCTGCCGGGATGACGGCCTCCTCTGGAGAAACAACAAGTTGAGTGGTGGATTCAGCAACCACACTTTTGCTTATGATTTTGCTCCCCATAACCGTCGCTATGAGGGCATGATCGTCATCGTCCTCCTATATTCATACAACCTCAGGTTGAGGAATAACCTCAACCTGAGGAAGATCCCCAACATTCTCAGTATTTGCTTCCCCTGATAAAGTCAGGGAAGCATCCACATCCATCTCCACCCTTTCGGATAGTCCCTCCGACAAGGCCACCACCTCCACGGATGGAGGCACGTGAATGGTGCGAATGGGTGTGACTGAAATAGCCGAATACGGTTTCCTCTTTGTCAACGTCCTACTTTTCTTGGGGACTTGGCTCTAGGGATCCCCCCCATCCCCAGATTTTCTTTACTCCCCAACCTTTTTTCGAGGGTAAAGTTGGACCTCAACTACTAGATCTGGAACGCCTTGGGAACTCGCGACAGCTGCTTCTGCCTTGCTTTTGTCTCGAGCCTCAATATATGGAACATACATGCGATGACCCATCTTCTTCAGGAAAATTTGTCGAGCCTTCGCATGGTTCTGATTGAAAAGGAGGTGGTCTTGCTCCCTCCATCCCTCTACAAAGTCTCCATCTGCTATCAAATAACGCGAGTACAACCAAAATTAGGAACGAATAAGCAACAACAAATAGATAAAGTACAAGCCAGAAAATAAAAATACCTCCCCTGTCTTTCTCGGGGTCAACACAGTGGTCCGACTCGTTGGGAAGTTTGCAGAGCTCGCAAGCTCTCTTCAGTAAAGGGCGCTGCATCTCCCCATGGATTTGGAACTCTGTGTTCCTCCGGTTTGGGCAGATGGGGATAAAGGGCTTCACTATCCCCTGTGATTTTCGGAAGGCCCCAGCATAACACTGGATATCCTCCCGCATCAAGAACTGGGAACAAAAATACCTATCCGAAGGTCTCCTGCCCAACATCCATTTGTGGATCTCCCTATCCTCTTGAGAAGGAATAGAAGCATTCTGGGTCCCTTTCAAGACGTACCAGGACATCTTAATAACCTCGGTGTACCTCCTAGGAATCCTTCATCCTCGCCTCGAGTGCACAAAGAACCTATGATTGCTATGAAGCTTGATGGTCAAGGGATCCTCCATGAACAAGCGGTGCTCTGCGGTAATAATCTTCAACCCAACTGGATTGGGGGTTTTCTTCCTCTTATACGCATGCCAAAAAAGGAAGAATGAACCAACTGTGGGCTCCTTTTCCATCAATCTGCACAGAGTGGCATAGCAGATGATCTTCTTCAAATCCTCGGGCGCCAATTGCGTGAAGTCTGTTTGGAGGAATGCCATCACGTCTTCCACGAAGGGGTCAATCGACAAGGTGAGTCCATGGGCAAAGTCTTGCCGGTAAACGACTCTCTCATCCCCACGGGGCTCCTCCTGGGCATTCTCTGGGATCCTGAAGTCAAACTCTTCCCTGTTGACTCCCAGATATTCAAGAAGTTCAGTGATCATCTCCTTAGTGATTTTTCTTGAAGGGGTCAACCTCAGATTAGGCACCAAGGGGAAATATTCGGCCGGGGAAGTGACAACGATATTACCATCAATATAACCCTTGCCAACGAACGTCTCCACAAACTCCATGTCTTCTTTCTTGGTGAGACCAGGTCAACGCTCCTCCCACTCAGCGACTGCCAGCGTAAGATCCTCATCAGACATGATCCTATGCATCTGCAACAAAATATGTCGTGATAAAAAAAAGAAGGGAAAATTCAGAAAACTTCCAAAACTCCCAATCAAAGCCCATTACTCAGAAGGTCCAAAAAAACCCTAAAAACTCTGAAAATCCCCAGCCAAAACCAAGATTCAGAAGGGAAACAATGAAGGTCACTTACCCCCGCAAGTAGGAGGTCGTCAAAAAATCGATTGAACCACAGCGCCATCGAAGGATTCAGGTTGAAAAAAGAAGAAATTTGAAGAAAAGGATGATAGAAACTCTCAGAAGCTCTTGGGAATTTTTAGCAAGGGGTTCAGAAAGAGAAGACACAATGCAGAGGAGGCTACTTATACGAGAAGGAAAAGGAGGAAGTTTTGAGGAAGAGAGCTGCGATCCGCTGCGGCATTCACATCTGACCGTTCAACGACTATGTGAGATGAAGGGCTACAATTTCGCCACGTCATCTCGCCATTTCTCGAGATAAGAAAAGTAACCGTCAGAGGAGGCTGAAGAGACTAAAGCAAACCCGCATTGAATACGCTTGTCTCAGCTGGACGTGTACAACACGCACGACGCGCCACAGCACGTGGGAAGCCCGCGTTCTCGTTAAATCTGGGGGACAACAACTATCCCCAGGAATTCCTGAGGACATATCTGCCCATGAAAATCTGGGGAGACGAAGTCAACCTCATTTCCAACAACAATGATGAATCGTTATTGCTAAATGAGGGGGGACAACTGTTTATGCCTAAAATATTCTCCTATTCGCGGACCAACGACAATGGAACACGTGGCATCATAGGAAGCGTCCCCACGAGGACCTCATGTGATGTTCCCGTGAACAATGACCACTTATCTCCTCATGAACAGTAACCAGACCTCCCCAAGAAAGTTACTAAACTTCTCCCCATGAACAGTACCAAGGTCTTCTCAGGGAAAAGACAAAGCATATCCTCGGGGACTCTAGCTTGTTTCCCCAGTCATCATATGCCCTCAAGAAAGCCCAGAAGAAATGGGAAGGCTACAGATGACTGAGAACCGTACAGCAACTCCGCCTGCGTTCATCTTCCACTATCCCACTAACAAACTTGTCCAGCTAGTGTAACAGAATCACAGCTGGCCAACTGACTCTGATGTGACAGATAACAGGATCGTGCGCCTCCACCAATAAGGACGAGCCACCTAGAGACCTCCGCTGAGTCAGCATTGACCAAGTCAAACATTCCCATGGGAGTTGCTTGACGCCAAAGTCACAGAGCTTGTGAAGCCGGAACACCCCACGAGGAGCTGGACGTCATAGAAATCTATAAATACCTCTATAAATAATGTAAGGGGATGGATCTTTTTGGCTCCCTTAGAGAAACTTTGTCCATTTGTACTCTGAATACTCTCTTCTTCAATAAGAGCCCTGTTCTGAGTGCACACTCTATTTTCTTTCATCTGTTTCTTTGTAATTCTCTCTGTTTTCCTTGTCTTGCCTTATCTCTAGATCAATCGCTGATTCCAGTCTCACCTAATTTTAGTCCGTATCAGGATCTCAAAATCTGGATACGAACAATGGCATTATGGGTCTCATTGGGCAACGTGGGCGTGCTAACACGTGGATACGACATCTAGGTTCATATCCTCGATAGGCGTTATGATCTCATAGGAACAAATTGTATAATCTACAGTATAGATGACTCATTAACAAACAAACAAAAAATTATCAGCAAGCGTACAAATATCGAGACTCGAACCTGAGAACTTAAGAGACAAAGTGAAATCAACCCCTTGCCCTACTGAGGATAGAATTCCTTAACAAATTTATCCGAAATATTTTACTTATATATATAATGTGACGCTTTGGGCATAGGGTTCCTATGTGAAACTTTGTGATGATTTAAACGTTTGAATTGCATTACACTGTTTTTAAATATCAAAGTTATCAAATTGTACAAAACTATTTTAAGATGTGTAATAATTTTGTATTCTTTCCTTCTCATTAATTGAAGGTATAATTGTACATGACCCATATATGCTTGACACGTTTTGTCCAGTGAACCTTGAACTTTTTTTTTGTAAGTTTGGGATACCCTGTGGTTTCAGAGGGGCCATTTTGTTCCTTCACCGTCAGTTAAGTGTCGAAAAGACCAAAATACCCTCCAATTTTCATTTTTATTTTTAAATTTAAATAATAATAATAAGGTTAAATGAAAAAAAAATTAAAAAGAAAAGGGGACACAATAAGACCACCATATTCTCCAATATTCATCTTTCTCCGAAATTCAAATACCCATTCCACTCCTCCTCTCATCCCCGACCATTAGTTCCGATACTGCCTCCGCCTCTGCCTCTGATATGCTCCGCCACCGCCACTGCACTGCTCTACCTTCGCCTTTGCTCTGCTCCATGGTATGACCTTGGAGATTAAATGGAACAGTAAACACACACAGAGAGCAACACGATGGAAATGATAAGCCTTAGCTCAAATAAGCTTCCATGGCGGTTTCTATTAACTTCCAAGCAATCAATACTAACCAGCGAACTGGAAATCGATTACAGGATTAGGTAACAACTGATAAACTAAGAACACAAAACAGAAATGATAAATGGAGCCTAAGAGAGAACAACAGAGGAGGAAGAAGGTTCACACATCAGACTCAACCCTAATTCTCTCTCCTCACTCTATTACATAGTCTCTCAGCTGCATAGGCATCGTTCTCGTCCTGTGGTTACGTCTCAGGGGATCACTATCACCATGACCACTGTCCTTGATACCCAGATCGTGCTCTGGCTGAGCTGTCTGGGTTGGGTGCTGCTCACTTGGCTTGGCGCCCAAGTCACCCAAGCTCTGTTCTTCTTTTCCCCAAACGACGCTGTTCCCTTTAGTCTCATTAACTCTCGACTCGACGACATCGTTTAGCTCACGCCTCTTCTTTTCCTTGACTTTTCCAGCTTCAACGGCTAGTTTGACTTCTCTAGCCATTCCACTCCACCACCGCGTTTTGGTTCTGCCACCCACTTCCACCACCGATCCAACGCTACCGATTTCCTTCATGTACTCCTCCAATCGTTGCTCGCGGTGGCTTCTGGCGTCTTCCTTGGGGCTCACGGTGGGCTCAGCGGTGAACGACGCGAATGAAGAAGATAGTTTCGGCGGAAGTGAGTGGATGATCGACGGTGGAGTCGATCTGTGTGATGCGGGTGAAGGAGATGATCGACGGTAGAGGCGGAGCGACTCGTAGAGCTCACCAGTCCTCACAGATCTCTTCGGTAGCTAGACGCCTAGCTCCTCGCCAGATATGGACCAAACGGAGTCACGGTGGAGCTCTCGGCTTCATCGTCAGCCACACGAGACCAGATCCGGCTTCATTGGCGAAAGTGTTTTTTGAGTGATTTTGTGTAATTTTGTGATTTTGAGTGATATTAGGATTGATTTGAGTAAATTTTAGGACTAATTTTGTGTCATTTTTGTTCTTATTGGTTGAAATTTAGTTTTGATTTTGTGAAAGCGTTTTATTTCGCTTCTAATTTTGTGTAATTTTGGTGAGATTAGTTGAAATTTGGTTTAGGTTCTTATTTGTGTTAGTTTGTTGAAAATTTTAATTTTCCAGTGGTACTTCCGGCGACAATTGTTGAAGAACTCGCCAGAAACTTCATACATCCAAAGGTTGTTCTTGATTGTTGAAGAAAAATGGTAAAATGAGTATTTTAATAAAAAATTGATCATGTGCATGACACATGATGAAATAGGGCAATATTTCGTCAAGTTAAATGACGGAATGGTCCTTCTGAAACCACATGGTATCCCAAAGTTACAAAAATAAGTTTAAAGTTCACTGGTGCCAAACGTGTCAAGCACATGAAATCATGTGCAATTTCCCCTTAATTGAAAGTACATCATTGGTGTAGAATTTTGAGTTACTTGTACTATGGTAGATGTGATCGTCTTTGTGTAGGTAGGATATCCTTGGTCTTGGATTATGAGCATTGTTGCATCTCATTTAGTTTTGAGTACTATGAATTTTCATGACTAACTATATTCTACTAATACATTTTTTTTTACACACGTGTATGTATTTTTGGCTAGCGAAGAACTTATCGACTGTTATTATGGGGTAATGCATCGGAATCTCCGTTTTTCATCCCAAATAATATAAATGACATATGTTTTGCAAATAAATTACTGAGTAATGATATATATCCCAAATATTATACAAAAATATTTGTAATAAATAGCTAAAATAAACAAGACATGACACATCAAATATTTTATTGATAACTTAGTTATTCATAAAAGAATAATAGTATCATTTTTGCCGAATTATTTATTCGTTAAACTTAATTTTAAATTACGAAAATATAAAATGTATATTTGTCGCATCATCTTTTGGGATAATTACAGTAAACACCCTTGAAATATAACCGTTTTCAGTTTTCACCCCTGAAAACGGCAATAGTTCAGAAGTACCTACTGTAATTACCCTTTTCTTTTTAATGTCACCTCATTTCGTACACCAAAATTTGGGTCATTCATGCAAATGCCCAATACATTATTAGCGCAAAAGTGAAAGACAGCAAAATATAGAGCGCCAACCATTAGAGATAACAAAAGGTCCAACCAACCAGAAGAATCCGCGTGGCGAGCAGCGATATTTCTCCAGGATTTTCAGCTGAACGATTGGTAAGCAACAAACACTACAAAGCTATTTGGACCAAACTTTCGCTCACCACCTAACCGTTGAAACCTCCCAACCTCACACTCACTCAGGACGACGGAGAAGATGTCGACTGCTTCCTTGTGTTCATCAACGCTTCAGTCCCAGATCACTGCTTTTGGTTTCGGTGCCTCTCGGAAACCCAATTCACTCACCTTCACCAGGTATTTTAGATTTCTAATATGGGTTTTTTATTTTATGGGTGATGGGATTGGTGAAACCCATTTCAGAAATGAAATGGGTCTTGCTTTGTTGGAAACTCTCTGCCTAAAATTTGAATTGTAGTGGTCAATTGTAATGGGCTTCAGTGAATTTTCGTTTTTGAAATGCTTATTGATCAATTGGTATTGGATATGGGTTTCTTATTCTATTTAGGAATTGTATTTTGTGTGTTAATTGAAGTTTTGGTTTACTACTCCAACATTTCACCAAATGGGGTATCTTGATTTTCTTGACTCAACTGTAGTATATGCTTCTGTCTTCATTTCAAATCCTCAGCTTTAGTGGGTCTTGACTCCTATGAATAACAAGAAAAGAAATAGCCATTTCAGGCATAATCTTTCAGTTGTGCAGCAATGAGAGTTGTGCAGCAATGATAGTTATGCTAGCTTCCTTTGAAATGTCAAATGTGATTCATCATCTCATGAATATTTACATTCTCTTGTATGCTTCTGGCACGTAGATCAATAGAAGAACATTGTGTGCTCAAGGCTTCAGCTATCTTTAGAAAGAAACTTTATTGTATAAGCTCCTCCTTGCGCGTGTGTTTGTTGATTTGCTTAATTATGGCTTTATATATGCAGTGCAAAGTATAGGGACAGTATCTAATGGATTCATAATGATAATATTTTAAATATGAGATTCAATCAATCCCACATGTTGTTGATGAAGACAGAATAAGAAGTGCTAATAAATCCTTTACTTGCACAGGTTTTTCCTGGTACGATATCTATTCCTTGATTTTTCTTCGAGTTGACGTGAAATATTTGAGAGACAACCTTTGTCGTGTAGAAATTTATCATCAACCTTGCTTGCCAATAACTTCTACTAGTCTAACAATAATCTTTCACTAACTTCTAGGTTCCAAAATATTCTAATAATTCCACTTCCAGTAGGAACGAGGAGGTTTTAATTGACCCCGATAGCTTTTGGGGATGGCTTTGTTTCAGAATATTACCTTTGCGTCCTTTCTCATGCAATATGCCAATTTTTGTTTACATTTCTTTTTAATTCCAACTTTGTATGAGGAGGTTTTGAAGGGTCTATGAGAGGCCATATAATCAGGCAGAAACCAATGTCTTATTTCTCAAAATCCATTTACTAAACCTCTTGAATATTTTTGGCTTTACAATTGTGTTCCAATCCCTATAAAGCTAATGTTGGCATTTCTGTAATATTTGCATTTTTGTTCTCCCTGTGATCTGGACAACAATTGCATTTGGCGCTGAAGATAGAGTTACATTTCATAATTGCTTGTTTTACCTTCATTTTTGAAAACCTTCATTATTATTTAGATGAGAAACCAACAATTAGGTGAGCTGTAGTGCTCAATCAAGTGAAAGTTTGTACTACCTGTGGCTTCATTTGGAAATTCCACTTGCTGCTTTAGTGTTATTTTGTCCTGCTTGATAATAAAGTGAATATTTTGAAATCATACTGCTTGTTGAAGATTGCATTTTTCTCATGTTGCATAATGAAATAAGTTTTTATTGAACTTCCCAGAATATTGAATCCATATCTGACATGCTTGTGTTAATTTTTGCTCTGTGAATTTCAGGAAGAGATTTAATACTGTAGTGAAGGCAACATCTCGAGTTGACAAGTTCTCAAAAAGTGATATTATTGTGTCTCCATCCATTCTCTCTGCTAATTTTGCCAAGTTGGGAGAGCAGGTAACGTAATATATCCTTGCCATTATAAAGCTTAGTTTAACTATATAGAACCAAAATGTTTGAAGTTGAGGTAGAGCCTTGACGCATGGATTTGAGTGATGAAAATAGCCTCTCAAAAGCAGGGGTAAGGTTGCATACACTTTTTTTTTTATTTATCAACAAGCATACCAACACCGAGGCTCGAATCTGAGACCTCAAGGGGACCAAGCACCTTAAGCCACTTTCCCTGTTGGTTGTTGGTTGCATACACAAACTATCCTCCCTAGGCCCTACAATGATGGGAGCCTTGTGCATTGGGATGTCTTAGAATCAAAATGTCTCAGTTTTGTTTGAATACCAGATATGTAATCTTATTGTCGCAAAGCTTGTCAAGCCAGCCACTCGTACCGATTCTACTTGATTTTTATGGTGCATGCTCGCTCATTTATCTAAACCAGTTTATCCAGAGTGTTAAGAGTTTGATTCTTGATTTTCTTTTGCAGGTAAAAGCAGTTGAATTGGCAGGATGTGACTGGATTCATGTTGATGTGATGGATGGTCGTTTTGTTCCAAACATCACAATTGGTCCTCTTGTGGTTGATGCATTGCGCCCTGTGACAGATCTTCCTTTGGATGTGCATTTGGTATTGTTGTTCTTACATACCTAATAATCTATGATGGATGTGCATTTTCTAACATGGAATTCACACATTGCAGATGATTGTGGAGCCAGATCAGCGTGTGCCAGATTTTATCAAGGCTGGAGCTGACATAATCAGTGTCCATTGCGAGCAATCTTCTACCATTCAC
>JAYMTK010003806.1:0-11828 GCA_036897405.1 Pelargonium myrrhifolium | reverse complement strand
ATTTTACCCTTTATAATTTCATTTATTTACATTTTTACCTTCTTCTCCATCATCCATAATCTCTAGTCGCTAGAGCCACCGCCGGAATCTCCATCTTTTTCGCTAGAATCTTCAGAATTTACGGACCAATCATGTTCAGTTGAAATGACAGTAAAATGAACAGTTGCTTGTTCTATGGAGTACCATGGCTTGTCTCTTGTCGAGGTAGGCATTGGGAAGTAAGTTTCATATGGAACTCCAATGTGGAATATGGAGTCCACTTTACCACATGAATTCACTTCATCTTTCAGGGCTTCTATCACTGAGATTGATCATGGCTGTATGTAATGCTCAACTGATGAATCAAGAGGAGCCTTTCCCATATCACCAAATGCAATAAATTTCACTTCATCACTCCCTGACGCCGGCGGAGTTTTAAATTCTATTTCATCACTCCAACCCGCTGAATCACTGCATCATTAATTTCACACGTCAATCAATCCGATCACAAGTATTTAAGTCAAATTACACCTAGCAGGGTGGGCGGAAAATGAGACAATACCTTCCATACTTGTATGTGAAGGTGGTTGAAGGCTCAAGTCCAGTCATGACTGCAGAGTGGATAAATCCAGGGTCGTGCCACCCAAAATCTTTGGCTGGACTTCCTAAATTTTGACCTATCCATCAACAAAATTCACTAATTAAGCACACCACAGGAGGATGATCAAACACAATAAATGAAATCAATGTATACGTACCAAGGAAATTGAAATTACACATGTCATGTTGGGTAAAAGTATCAACTTGTGATGTTTTTGTTCTGTTTCCATACTTTACTTGTTGGGGATCTTTATCCCCACTCACCCATGTCAATCTCATCTGCAATTAATATTCACAACACTCCTCTTCATAAAATGAACAGACAAAGTATTATTGATTATTAAATTACCTTAGTTCCAGTTGAATCAGTGGCAGCAAGATGGGCATAGAGAGGCTTATTCGGAGTAGCAAATTTGATAGGACCAGTCCTGGCCAAAATGCAAGGCACATTGAATCCATCAGCGAAAAATACAAATTCAATGTCAGTTCTGATGTTGATGACATGAAATGATAAGGTTCCATTGCAGGTCTTTGTTAAGCATTCGCCCACTTTATTCTTCAGCTGACACTCACTGTTCTTACAACTGCCGTAATCTGGATCATTCCTTAAGTACTCTGCCTGAAATTCAATACATAAATATTAGTAACTACAGTAATTAATTAACATCCTTAACTTGAGGACTGTAATTACATATATAAAAAAATACCTTGACAGGATAATGGCAGAGCAGAGGAAGCAAACTAAGATCACCGGTCTGCATATAAAAACCCTCGTATTGAGGACAAAACCCGGTCCTGCATCCAATACATATAATTATTATTAGAAATAGTTAGATTTTGTTGTATAGATGGAGTATACAAATAATAATGAGTATATATTGTATGTTACTGGGAAGTGGAAGGGGAGATCATAGCAATCCAGTCTGTGGTGGAAGGAACCATGACACCACTGACGGTAACATTTACGTATTGATCATTAGAGAGCCCAAAACTAGGGGTGGTCTCAATTCGGAGATAGGGATTGGGATCAGGACAGTCCAGCAAGTATCTTCTGTTCAACAATCGAAACTCGGATATGGCAGTGGAGTTCCAGTGCTCAGCTGCTGTGTTTATCACTAATGGATGCAACTCAGAAGCTGATGACGATGATATTACACACAAGAACAACAAAATTCTCAATCTCCAATAAACACCCCTCAACTTGGACCCTTCCATCACTAAATATTGATTGGCTATGCAGAAATATTAACAAACAGGATCTTAAATTTATAGTGATTTTACGTACGATTACTTAGTTGAAAATACAAGTGTATATATATATATATTTGTATTAATTACTACATTTACAATTTTTCTGACATGTTTTCTTGTTCTTGAAATTATGTTTCTTATTTTGTCATCATGTTTTGCTTAATTTTAGAAATGATGTTTTGTAGATATAGTAAATAATCAGATTGCAACATTATTTTGTATAACTATTTAAAAAAATAACAGTGTTATTGAGGATCATATATAATTACAAAAGTTTGGAGTTATGTAAGTAGGGTTTGAAGAATCAGTTAGGTTAATCTGAAATGTGGTGCATGCGTGAAGGGCAAGAGAAAGATATAACGGATGTGCATATGCGCATGCAATGCGCATGGAACAAATTAAGCAGCGTCCTAGCTAATTCTTGCTCTTCAAATAACTATATTTGGCGTTTCCAAAACAAATGTTGAATTTTATTTTCTTCCTTTCCTAAAACATTGGATGTTGATGTATGTAAAGTGCAAAACTCTCGCTACCAAGTTTTAATGCAACTACATTCCTTTGGATGTTGATGTATGTAAAGTGCAAAACTCTCGCTACCAAGTTTTAATGCAACTACATTCCATGGGACTTGAACTCGAGACCTCAGGTTAAGTTGGAACAACCCATTACCAGTTGAATATTCACGCATTTGGTGGTTAAAGTGTATTTTTTATTCATATTCGAGATGAGACCATTACATAATATATAATGTATGGAGTCTATCATATATATGATCTTTAATTTTAAAACAAGAGCTTTTTTGGTCGATCGGGTCCAAGTATCCTTGATAATCAGCTCGAAACACTTTATTGACACACAAGTGAGTACTTCAAAGTGAGGAATATGGCGATTTACTAGGTATTACGGTGAACCGGATATAGGGCAAGGCGAAGACAATCATGGGATAGAATCTGGGAGCTGGCAAGAACATCAACAACCCCGTGGTTGTGCGCCGGGGACTTCAACGACATGTTGAATGTTGCTGAAAAAACAGGGGGTGATCCTCACCCCCCCAACATTTGATTGATGGGTTTAATAAAGCTATAGCGGATGTCGGGCTGCTCGACATTGGTTATAAAGGATATGATTACACATGGCGTCGCCGGAGAGGGTCGGAGATAACTATGGAGGAGCGGCTGGACAGATTTCTTAGCTCCGAGAGGTGGAAATCAAAATTCCCGGACTGGATAGTTAGGCACCTTCCTTTCTCAACTTCGGATCACAGCCCCCTTATAATGGTCCCAAACGTTCAGTCAGTTAAGAAAAGGTACAGATTCCGGTTTGAAAATCTGTGGGCAGAAAAGGACGACTGTGAGCAGTTGATTGCGGCAAGTTGGACGGGCACATCAGTTCAGGACCATCTAGTTAACTGTGGTCGGCTCTTGGAGGAATGGGGAAGGAAATCAACGTCATGTATTAATAGACAGGTGCGGGACGCAGAGAAAAAACTGGAACGTCTTAGTGGTAGAAGGGAAGGGTTTGGGCGAAGTAAAGCGGAAGAGGCCAGAGTTGAGTACCTCGATTTACTTCGAAAACACGAAATTTATTGGAAGCAACGTGCGAAGACTCAATGGTTGGCAGAAGGTGATGCAAATACAAGATTTTTTCATATATCAGTTTCAGCTCGGAGAAATGCGAATAGGTACGACCGGCTTCGGAATAGGGACGGGAACTGGGTTGAAGGAGCTGACGCCATCCGAATGATGATGGCAGACCATTTTGACGGTCAGTATGTGGCTCAAGGTACTAATGAAGACATAGTGAACTTGGTCTTGCCTAAAGTAACACAAGAGCAAAACAATGAGCTCTTATCAGAGTTCTCAGCGTCTGAAGTCAAAGCAACAATTAACTCGATGCACTCCGATAAGGCACCGGGACCGGATGATTTCAATTCGGGTTTTTACCAGAAATATTGGCACCTGGTCGGATCGGATATAACACAGGTGTGCTTAGATATTCTGCATTCTGGCAAGATTCCGAAAAGACTCAATGATATAAATTTAGTCCTAATCCCGAAGAAGAAGGAACCGGAGGAGATTGGAGACCTCAGACCAATAGCTCTTTGTAACGTTTTATACAAAATTGTTTCAAAGACAATTTCAAATCGCCTGAAGCCAATCCTAAACCTGATCATTTTAGATTCCCAAAGTGCTTTTCTTCCTGGTCGGCTTATCTCATACAATATTTGCGTTGCAAATGAAGTATTTCACTATATACGAAAGAAGTCGACAGGTAATTCTTGTTGGGGGGTTCTGAAATTGGATATTGCAAACGCTTATGACAGCGTTGAGTGGGACTTCTTACAAAATATGATGCTAGCTTTGGGCTTTCATAGACAATGGGTAAATCTGATTGTGGAATGCGTCAGGACAGTCCGGTTTAGGGTCAATTTTTAAAATGAAGTATCTCGGGAAATAATACCAAAGCGAGGGCTGCGTCAAGGAGATCCTCTCTCTCCTTACCTTTTCCAGATTTGTGCGGAAGGGTTATCGACTCTTTTATCTCACAGTATTTCCCAGGGTCGGATTCATGAGTGCTTCATCACGCGGGATGCCCCCGAAATATCACACTTATTTTTCGCAGATGATGCACTGATCTTCTTTAAAGCTAACACGTCTGAGGCAACGGAACTCAAGAAGATCCTCCAAAGCTATGAGAGCGGGTCGGGTCAAAGAGTGAATTTCAACAAATCGAGCATTATTTTCAGTTCCAATACCCCTATTCCTCTGCGAAACCAGATCGCAGGTATCTTGGAGGTCGAGCTGGTCCATTATTTTACGGAATACCTTAGTGTTCCGGTTTGTAATGACGCAAGAAAGGCTCATCTCTTTGATAAAGTAGTGGATCGGATTCAGTCTCAAGTAACGGCTTGGGGAAGCAAGACATTGTCAAAAGGAGGCAAAGAGGTTCTGATCAAGGCCGTGGCGCAGGCGATTCCGACTTACACCATGGGAGTCTTCTTATTTCCTTTGACAGTATGTCATAGGATCGAAAATATTTTAAATGCATACTGGTGGAGGGGTGGCGGAAGCTCTACGTCCGGGATTTATTGGAAAAGTTGGCCTCGTCTCTGTGTTAACCGGGTAGAAGGAGGTTTGGGGTTTAGAAGCTTTCGTGAATTTAATCTTGCTCTCCTCGGTAAACATGTATGGAGGCTCGAAGCTTCACCTAATACATTGTTCGGGAGACTTTTTAAGGCAAAATACTATCCTAGGGGCTCGGTTTTTACTGCATCATTGGGGACCAACCCAAGCTTTGTTTGGCGCGGTATTTGATCGGCGCAGGACATGATCAAATCCGGGAGCCTCCTTAGAGTTGGGACGGGTGATTCGATTAAGCCCTTCCTGAATCTGTGGGTCCCCACCATTCCCGGTTTTGTTCCATCCCTAGCTTCGTCAATAACCGGGTCGAATTTGGGTCAGGTAACCGTCGGGTCGCTCAGAGATCCGGACTCTCACGACTGGGACATCAGCAAGCTTCAGTCATGCTTCGAGGGGGAGGCTTGGAAGGAGATTATAAAGATCCCGCTGAGTTCTATAAATATAGTTGATACATGGTCCTGGGTTGACACAAAGGATGGAAATTATTCAGTAAAGAGTGGAAACATGCTTTTATCGCGATCGGATGGAACTCATGGGGGTGCTCCAATTTGGAAAGGATTTAGTCGGCAAATATTCAGGTAAAAGTGAAACACTTTATGTGGAGAGTGGTGTCGAGATGTCTGCCGATCAAAACCCGCCTCATATCTAGACGAGTAGCACTGGATCCAATTTGTTCAAGATGCGGAGGGGCGGCTGAATCAGAAACTCACGTATTATTGCATTGTAACTTCGCGGAGTCAACTTGGGCAAAAATTGGGCTGGTCGGACTGAGCAGAAGCTGCTCAACTGTGGAGCAATGGGTGGAGAGCTTGCTTAAAAGGAAAGACCAGGACCTCTTCTCCAAAGCTATGTATTTTGCATGGAGTTTATGGAAGTTTAGACATGATGGAGTGCGGAACCAGAAGTGGGTAGGGCTCAAGATGTTCTCTCAATGGAACTAGCAGTACACCAAGCTTGGGCAAAAGCTAGATCAGGTCCGGCGAGCTCGGCATGCATACGACAGAAGGTGGAGGGTGGTGAAATTAAATGGAGCCCTCCTCCGACGCACACCTTGAAGCTCAGCGTTGATGGGGCCACTTTTGAGTTCGTGAACAGAGTTGGGGGTGGTTGGGTGGTCCGTGACTGGCGTGGAAGGTGTTGGGGAGGGGGTCGGGTCGGATGGACTGTTCCGATGGAGGCCCATATGGTGGAAGCAATGATCATCAGGGAAGCGCTCAGTTGGATGGCGAACCGAGGCTGGCACAAGGTCATAGTCGAGTCGGATGCTCAACAAGTAGTCTCGGCTATTAAGTCTAGAGGGGAGGGTAACACCAGTGCCTTTGGACTTGTAATTGGGGATATAGTTCAACTTATCGATTACTTTTCTCAAATTGATTTTGTTTTCATCTACTGATCTGCAAACCGGGTTGCCCACTACGTAACTAGACTCTCAGGAACAGTGTCGGGCATAGAGTCTTGGATAGGAAACAATGGCAATCTAGGTATTGACGACCTATTATGTTTGGATTTTGCTGAGTAATAATAATTATACTCTTTCCTTCAAAAAAAAAAAAAAAAACAAGAGCTTTTTTCAATCATTTTCTAATATTAAACCACTAATTTTTTTAATCAGTTGAATTATACAACAAGGATAGTTCTTCCCCCTAAATCCAAAAATCCACTCCACAAGTTAAACCCACGACCTCCCATAAAAGATGGGATGCGTGTTTTAGAACTTTTTCAAAGAAAACACCATTTTAGTCCATTTATAGACATCACTGAGCCAAATGTTATACTTTCAAGTTTCAACTGGACATAATTTCGTCATCATAGCAATATTGAATTGGATTACAATGAGATTTCAATGATGTTTGTATTAGAACTTTTTTTATCAAGAAATGGAATAAGAATTTCATTGTGATTCTTAATTCTCATTTTCATTCACATTCAAATAAACAAATAAATAATCCAAATGTATACATACTGAAGTAAGAATGAATATATAATGACTCCCATATCATATCAACTTTATTTGCGTTTGTTTCAAGTCCATTTACATTATTTGGGATCTCAACTTAATAGTAGTTTATTTATATAGTTAGATGTTGCCCAATTTGGACTAAACATATATATGGACGAAATGTTGAAATTTGGACTTCAATCAAAAACACAAAATTACAAATAAAGATCACTTTTGCTACTTTGTGATCCGAAAGCTGTCCACAACTTCTTTTGTGTCTGAACTCACAAACTGCAAAAAGATTAAAGAAAATTGTGTCTTTCAATCACAAACTGCATATATTTGCTATAAAATATGCTTACTTACTGCTTCATGAACATTGATCCCAGAGATTGTATTAATTTAGCAATAAAACTGACCTCAAATAGCATTTCTTGCTTGGTTGCGTGCGCTCTAAGGTAACCAAATTTTGAAATCCTTACTAAACTCCAGTTTGGGCCCTGTTCGTAAACACGCACAAATTATTATTTGTACGTACATTCGGGAAACAATATGATCATACAGAGACATTGGGGAAATTGCTTACATCATTGGGGAAATTGTCGAGTCTGAAGCCTGCCATGCCAATAATAGCGTGCACTGGAGCTGTGTAATTGCTGTGATCATACGTGTCGATCCCATTTCCATCTTTCACGGGCATATCAATGCACTCGCCTTGCAGAACCGAGCAAGTTCTCTCATAGTTATGTATGTGCCCATACAAGCCAATATCAACCTACATTACTTGCATCAAAATTGAAATGATCAAGTTGTGTATATATATCATCACTTTATTTTGGGAACTAACTAGCTTACCATGTTGCCTACTAATAACGGCTCCAAAGCATTTGCAAACTTTTTATCAGCGCTGAAACCTATTGTAGAGTACATAGGTCTGTGTCTGCAAATTTTCAACTGATAAATGTAAATGTTGTGCACATAATTAATTGATTCAAAGGTTGAATTCCACGTACCCCGCAAAAATTAACCAAGGGGTTTTGGATCGATCAACTGATGCCATGTCATTTGCCATCCATTTGTACTGAAAAAGATTGTACCGAGAAAACTTCTATTAATATGAAGTGGTAACGAAATAAGTATACAAGTATAATAAATTATATATGGATGTTTTTGCTTCATGTCATACAAATGCGTACCTGTTCAGAATTTACAGACCAATCATGCTCAGTTGAAATGATTGTAAAATGAACACATGCTAGTTCTATGGAGTACCATGGCTTGTCGCTTGCTGAAATTGGCATTGGAAAGTAAGTTTCATATGGAACTCCACATTCTCCACCCGAGTCAGTCAAACTATAAACTGATCCAGAACCTGGATAATCCCTAAAACAACATATAAATGGAAAACAATATTACTTATATATTATAATCTTATTTGTTTTTCATCCATCCATCTTTAAGGAAATTGAATTATGGATCTACCAAAGTTACAGAACAGAGGAGAAATGAAAAAACAAAAGATTAGTGGTTGGTCAAAAAGAAATTGATTTATTACCTCTCATGGTTTCCTATTGCTGTCATGTAGGGAACACGAGAAGCCAATGGTTGATTAAGGTGGAGAAAATAATCCCACTCGACCAAAAATCCAGTGGCATAGCTTATGTCTCCAATGTGGAATATGGAGTCCACGTTGCCTGAGTTTACCTCATCAGTCATGGCTTCTACAACCGAGATTGATCCTGGCTAAGGGAATTTAAAACCTTATCAGTACTGCACAATCTACATGCTAATTCAGTGTGATAGACAACAAATTAGGCCTATTACTATTTGTCTCAAATCAATAATTACGTATGTACCTGAATATAGTGCTCAAAAGATGCATCAAAAGGAGCCTTTCCCATATCACCAAACGCAAGAAACTTGAGTTCATCTGACCCTGCAGCTGGTGGAGTTTTACATTTGATTTCATCACTCCAACCAACTGAATCACTGCATTTTAGTTTAAATGACTTCACGATATGCGAAACAAACTAAGATGTATAATACTATTAGATTGTAACATACATGTTCAAAATTTAAATGGTTTGCGTCGCACGTAGCCGAAGATGAGATGTTACATGTATATATATACCTTCCATATTTGTATGAGAAGGAGGCTGAAGGCTCAAGTCCAGACATGACTGCAGAGTGAATGAATCCTGGGTCATGCCACCCAAAATCTTTTGCTGGACTTCCAAAATTTTGACCTACAAATATTGGTAGGTATCAACTTGAGACGTTTCTGATCTGCGCATATAAGATCACCGGGATAAAAGAACTCACACATGTCATGATGCGTAAACGTATCAACTTGAGACGTTTCTGATCTGCCTCGATACAATACTTGTTGAGGTTCTTTATCCCCACTCACCCATGTTAATCTCATCTGCAACACAAACTCATGCCAAAGAATGAATTCAATATATTATTGTATAGCAATAATAATAATTATAATTTAATACCGATGTTCCAGTTGAATCAATGCTTGCAAGATGGGCATATAAGGGCTTTTCAGGGGTTGCAAAGTTAATAGGATCTGTCCTGCCCAAAATGCAAGGAGTAATGAATCCTTGATCGAATAATACGAATTCAATATCAGTTCTGATGTTGATGACATGAAATGAAATGGTAGCATTGCAAGTGGTTATTAAGCATTGGCCGCCATCATCACTCTTCTGGCATTCGCTTTTCTTGCAATTGATATAATCCGGATCATTGCTCAAGAACTCTGCCTGCACTCATTTTTCAAAACTGATCAACTTCACTTATATATATACATATATATATATATATGTTGCATCATATAATTCATAGTTAACATGTGATGAACTATGTCATATTGTATTACTCAAAATAATGTTATCTAACAAGAATTGAACCTTTGGTACTTAGGAGTCATATTGGACTTGTTTGTGACTGCAATTGTTAAAAGAGACTTGTTTGTGCAGATGTTTAAGTGGACAAACATTCTGAATGTAAATATTCTGAATGTATACATCCCTGACTAGTGCATAACAATTTCTAATGATTTGTTAACTTGTACTATTATAATATAAACAGGGCATTACACCATTGTCACATCAACTCTTTTTAAAGACGCGCGACCAGTTGATGGAACATACTTACAAAATTAAAATTTTGCAATGGTCAATATATGTGAGATATGTGCAGCTTGTTCAAGAGGTCGAGCAGAGCAGAGTCCGGGGTAGTTTGATTCATACAGTATGTTCTTTCAAGACAGTGGAAGCCTAAATCAAAAGGGAATGATCTGTAGATTTAATTGAGCATCCCTATAGAATTAGGGTGATGCCTCGAGCACCCGACATCAATATTAAGTGGAGAGTAATCCCACCACGATGGGGGAGTCCTCGCTCGACCTCAGCTTCATCCAATGCACCTACGGTACCTACTATAGTTCAAGCATACATTGATGCTCTATAAGTCAAGCTCGAAGATTTTTCAGCAACAAAGCCAACACGAGTTCTTGACAACAAAATGAGAGGTAATAGGAACTAGGAGCTAGATGCAGCTACATGTAAATCCAGCAACGACTCGCTTGGTGACAAATGATGGACGTACATGTCAAGATTCTTAATCAGACTACTTTTTTTTTATCAACAAGTGTACCAATCAAAGTTCAAACTTGACATCTTTAAAGGATCAAGCACCTTAGAGACTCATAGTCATACTATCGAGCTTTATTGCGGATCACCTTGGACCAAATTCATCCCTTTGATTATTATTTTTGCTTCGAGACTTGTCACTCGCCATCTGGTTCACATATCCCGCTGCCTCCTACTATAAGTAGTTAAGGTTCGTGTTTATGTACATAGACGATATCAGAATAGATGTTATAATTATGATCTTTATATTTCAGTTGTATTAAATATAATTCTAAATTTTAGTTATTATTAGTTTTTTAATTAAGGTTTAGCAATAGAAATTTGCGGCAACCTTATCTGTTGCTATCTAATGACAAACATGTTTGTTTTTAATTTCGTCGCCAAATATCCCATGACAAAAATATTATCATAGAATGTTGGTGCTGTCTTTTCATTGACGTTACCGACAAATGAACATTTTGCCGATATTTTTCTTTTCCAGCTAGCTATTCAGATTGTTTTTGCAGGAAGAGAAATTGATTAAAATCTTTTAAGTTTGTTACAACAACGACACATTTAGGTATAGGAGAAAAACTCAACTCTAACTAATGCATCTTTAATGTTCTCAAACAATAAAAATAAGGAAAAGTATTCTTTTCATGTATTAGAATTACATGTATTTTTTCATGTATAGCTTAAACTTAATCTTAACCATTAAATTTAATTAGTTTTCTAACACAATTAATTAATTGATTTTTCAATATTTTTTCAGTAAACTGATATCTATTTGATTCAATTAGTTTTTTTTATTTATTTTGTTGTGTTACAATTACTTGTCTACATTTTTTTGCAATTGATTGAATCGTTGTTATATTTTATTATCAAACATAAAATAAATAAAAATAAAAAACAAACAAACTGCAATTTATCGTAATTGTTCTCAGTCGTATAATCTTTTAACCTATTTATATCTCAAGTTTTTGAAATATAAAAATCATTTGAAAATCTGTTATTTTTTGTAAGTAAATACGAGTTTAGATAATGAAATTGATTCTAAAATATTTGAGCATGAACCCAAATTTATAAGTAATGATCATTAGTCAAGCCATTGTATATATGTTAATTCATGTTCAGATAATAATAAATAGTTTATGAAGCACTTTGAACTTGAACTTGAACCCGAACTCTTTAGTCAATCTATTATTCAATACGGTAATTTGGCTTTAAATAATGGGGAATTGATTTTGAAATATTTGAACTTGAACCCCGAAATTCGAA
>JAYMTK010003805.1:0-11828 GCA_036897405.1 Pelargonium myrrhifolium | reverse complement strand
GGCGGAATGACTCTTGCATACTTCAGGGTAGTCTAAAGTCGTGAAACATAGTTCAAGGGTGCCTTCTGTAATACTTAATACACCAAGGGTGTCTTCTATAATTACCCCTTAATGTTATATCTAATTTTTACAAAATTCAAAATGAATATGATATTATTTGGGACAAATAGTGCATTTTATTGTTGTGTGATTCTTTAACCATCTCTATGGTATGCATGTGGGATTAGAGAGATAAGACTAGTATCTGCACATAGTTAAAAGAATTTTTCATCAAGTCAATGATGCCTCTTGTGATGCTACAGATATTGCCGACCACCTCATCTATTCTGTTAGCCCGGTGGATCAAGCCAACCCAGTTGACCCTCCGGGCCTTGAGAGTTCTAGGCATCCTCATAATGCCAGTGCCCTCCCTCCGGTCTCCTCCGAATCCGCAGTTTCAGGGCTCCCAAAACTTCGCTCTCGTCACTCCTGTCACTCTCGTTCTCATCGTGGTCGGTCTTCCAATGCCTCCCTTGGTCAAACCCATCCTCCCCCTCCAGATCTGCAGAAGTGATTTGAGATTTTTGTAAGCAAATGGGAGTACAAGCTAAATGCATTGAGGATGAAGCAATCGAGCAGTTTCGAGTCATCCAAGCAAATCATCGCAATCATTAACCGCCCCGATGGTGTTTTGCTATTTGCTAGTTTCGTTGGGTTCTTTTTTTTTTCGTTTCCTTTTATCTGTTTTCATCTCTTGTACTTTTTTTCCTCTCCTTGCGGACTTTTTTTATAGTAAAAGTATCGTTTGCGAAAAAAAACTGAATTTTAGTCGAGAATATCACTTGACAGTTAAAAACTCTGTATTAAGTCTACAAGATCATCCTATGCTTGACAAAATAATTGGATGGTTAAGATTGATTTGGGGTATAGATCTAGAAGATGGTATGGTTGGGAATATAAAATAGTAGGAAATTAGGCATTGAAAATGAAAGAATACGGAATGTATGGTAAAAAGGAGGAGGTGAAGTGTGGAATAAGGTTTGTGTTGTGGGGTTTTGTGGCAAATGCTTAGTAACAACCAAAACGGCACGGCTTCTCAAAATTCGGGTGCTTTGCTTTGGAGCCACCAAATCTCAATCCCCAAATTCACCTTTTTCACATTTTCACACCAATATTAATTACACTCGTAATAAAGTTTAATTTATACTCTTTCTATGTGAGATGAAATTAATTAGGTTATAGCTACAAAATTCATGTGTTTGAAGTAGAGATAGCAATTAATTTGGGTTTTGGTCTAGTACAAATTCATAAAGTGTAGCTCAAATTCTATTTTAAGGGTTTCAGGTTTATCTGAATTTTGGACCGTAAATAAGAAGATAACAAATTTTATATTTTGGTGCAAATTATACAAATTTGTCCGGTTTGACCTGATATAAAAAAATTACAAGATGAATTCGAACCGACCCTAAAGTTGGTTAGATCATATTTAAAAAATTATGGTGTTCAGATTCAAATTACGATTCTACTTTAAAGATGCATAAAGATTTTTTTGGCGAGAACAACAGAATGGTGAAGTCAAATCTAACATTATTTTTCTACCAAGTTGTTGAGTTTTAGTTTTTGACGAGAGAAAATAATGAAAATGAAGGATAGATGAAGAAATGAAAAAATAAGTAAATTTTTTTAATAAATGATCAAATTAAATGAGTATTTAGAAAATTAGGGGTCATGTGTATGTCACATGATAGCAGAGATAATATTAGAATATATTGTTACTGAAAAACTGAAAATTGGTGATTGTTGTGAAAAATTAAATAAGATATACAATTATTTTTTGTAATTACTTTATACATGGTGATGAGAAATAAATAAATAAATAAATAGTATTGCGGAGGGTTTGCTTTTTCAATGCATAATACAATTCTGTGGGCAGGAATGAGGGAGAGCAAATTTGTGAGCAATAGAAAGAACTATTACAGCTTAGATCCTTGAAGTTCAAGCAACACATTCCCTTAAAATTGGTGAGAAATATTGTATTCAAACACATGAGTAGAGGACACTAATGCTTCAATGATCAATCTAAAATAGCTAACTTAGAAGATTTTTGTATCAAATTTAAAATATCAATTAGGTCGAGACATTTTGGTATCAATATTATACGACATGAGTAAAACTAAGGCAATATACACAAGTGGTTTCATGTTTTTGGGCACCAAAACAAGATTCATTGCATGTTAATGCTTAGAAACAAGAAACACCTTTAGAATAGAACCCATGGAATGAATTTGAGTACTTCTTGTATGCTTTTTCATTTCTCGAAAACTAAAAACTTAACTAACAATACTTAGCATACAATTGTCGTGTGTCGTGTTCATATTTTGATGAAGGTTGACTAATTAGTGCTATATGATCAACTTCTAAACACAATCAATCACGTATATGAACATGGAACACGAACATACAAGAACACAATCACGATCAACTTGTTTAACTAAATGAACATGACTGACATAACAAGATACAACTAAACATGTTTTGCACAATTAACATACATAAAGTAATAAAACTACTTATATTTTTGGAAGTTAATATACAACTCCTAATTATATGTGTTTGGCGTGTAGGGCATCTCAAAACACAAATAAATAAACGTACATGCATGACTTTTAGGTTCAACGCAAACACGACGCAATTATGAACGTATGTTGGGTAATCCAACACAAACTAATCGCGATTATAAAACAGAGACCGACTATCCACTTACAAAAATCAATAAATTATCTAATTAGTAACATCATCATATTACTTTAGTGTTTATGTACATGTGAAATAAGCAAAAGACATAGGGATGGATAGGACATATGGTTCACCTGAAACTCACCAACCAGAAGAGTTGAATGGCTAATTCTTGGCATGTCATAAGCCGGAAAACAATTAACCATCTGGTTCGGTCTCATCATCATTGAGTTCGGAGAAAAAGGGATCTTTGAGAAGATCGGAAGCCGAAGGCCTTGCCCGCTTGTGGGCTATGCACTTCTCGATGAAGGCCTTAACCTCTGGATCTGCAACCTTATTGATGGATTGTGGCTTTACACCGGTTGTCACCTTCTTGTATATCTTGGCAATACTGTCACATTCACTGTACGGTATCTCCATTGTCACCATCTCAAGCACACACATACCAAAAGAATATATGTCCACCATCTCTGTGTAATCCTCCTCATACAGCTCCGGTGCCATGTACTCTGGTGTCCCGATAATTGAGTGTGCTGCGTGGCTCTTCCCTACTATTGCTGCAAAGCCCAGATCACCAATTTTCACCTATGCAAAGAAATCATAATGCTTCAAGTAAGCCATGGAATGTTCACGAGAGAAAACGCTAGCTAATTATATATGTTACATAGTTATTCTTCAAATAGATAACCGACTAGGCAA
Organism: Pelargonium myrrhifolium; assembly: GCA_036897405.1. Lineage (NCBI taxonomy): Eukaryota > Viridiplantae > Streptophyta > Magnoliopsida > Geraniales > Geraniaceae > Pelargonium > Pelargonium myrrhifolium. The sequence continues at coordinate 8,414 of JAYMTK010003805.1, read as the reverse complement.
ATCTCACATTTTTCCAATATAACTCGCTGATGATGCAATGAAAATGGGTCAATTCCTTATCCAATAACATAGACACATTGTCACCCAACTTCTTTTTTTCCATTCAAAATAAACGAAGCCTAAACTATAAGCATAGAGTCCTTCTAACTATTGAGTCACAACCTAACCAATAAGCTACAACTGCTACATATTAAGAAAATTTGCTTTTGTCATATACATATATGGCTGTTGTAGATATGGCAATCCGGAATTCGGATTGGATTTGTTCATATTTCGGATTCTAATGTAAAATGTGCTGATTTGGGCGGATTTGCCCAGTTTTATCGGAAAATTGGCACAAGCATCACAGCTTCTTAAACTACCATTATGAAACAAAGAAAAAAAGTTGCATATAACTGGGAAAGGTGAAATCACCTGGCCGATATTTCCATTGATGAAAATGTTACTACAATTGAGATCTCTGTGAATAATGCACGGCTCATGGGTGTGGAGATACTCCAATCCCTCCAGAACCTGCTTTCCCCACTTCTTCAAGGCCTTTATGGACACATGGCGGTGCTTCTTCCTATAATCCCTCAAGTTTCCAGAGGTGCAAACTTCAGTGATAAAATTCAGCGTGTTATGCTCGTCATCCTTCCAGACACTGTAACAAACAATGATATATTTGTTCTTAAATGCTCTCAACAACTGAACCTCTGAGTGAAGTCGGTTGATGAGCACTGGATCCTCACTAAAATTCCTCAATCGAACCTGATTCCAAGCCACCTCAATACCTTCTTCCTGATCAAATGCCCTGTAGACCCTCTTCACAGCACCAGAACCAAGTAGGTCGTCGTACCGGCCAAACCTTCCAGTTGGGTCAACCTCAACAAATGGTTCAGCATCATGATCATATGCATTACGACTACTTGCAGATGGCATCCTCAAAGATTAAAATTCCAATTCTTAATCACCAATTAAACCTGAGCAGTTAAGAACTTCAAAATTCAACTCAAGAATAAACTGAATATCTAAAATACAGTGAACATCTCATTTCATGCAGAGAGGATTGAAGTTGAAACTAAAGCTCTAATTATCAAAATCAAAAAGCAAGTTTCAAGTAGGGACATCTGTAAGAATTTAATCCATGTTTGATTAATTGAACACAAGGTCATGTAATTATGACAAAGGGTGAGATAGTCAGATTAGTGAATCAGGCCAGAGACTCATAAACAAGCTTTGATCAAACCAAATTAAGGCTAACCATCAAACACTTCCAAGAAGGTGGAAAAGGATACGCAAAACAACAATTAGATACAAAATCCATTAGAATCAATCAGAAAACACTTGCAATACAAAAAAGAAAAAGAAAAAAAGATTCCATTTACAAACCAAAATTTCCTGATTTGATACAGAAAACAATCAAAGCAAACCAGAATACAATTATAAGCCCAAATGTAACATGCAACACCATCATTACACCAGTTAAATACAGAGAACATAAATAAGAGACTAACTCAAAGTAAAGCTATGATAATTGTCCTATCAATGGGTAGGACTTCATATACTGAAAAAACTTACAGATTCAAAATTCAGTCAAAAGAAACTAAACAAAGCAGCACATTTTTAACAAGGTAAAAATGAAAGATACTGAAGTTACATGGATCCTAACCCTAAACTAGTTTCTTGAAATCACAAGCTAAGCAAAATTTAGATAAATAAATAGCTTACTATGACGACTTGCAGCTTTCAAATGTAACAAAAAGATTTCAAGTCACATTTCAAACAGGCCACAGTTTCCTCCTGTGTAGAGTCTCATTCTCATCCTTTGCACAAACAAGGCGCAGAGATTAATTCTTAATGCCAAAACTTGTAAGAGTTTGTTTAGAAAACTACTAAACAATGAAGTGTAATTTCAGGATTGCTTCAGTTTATATGGAAAACATCGTTAAAAAAAAAGCATATTACTAAATGACAGCCACAAATCCACAACGCTACAGCTACACTCAAAATAAAGCAATCATGATTATCCAACCACGAAATGCAAATTTTTTGAAAAACGTTATACCACACATATACACAATCCTCCATCTACACTCAAAATCAAGCAATTACGATTATCCAGAAGAAAAAGAAAAAACGCAATAGCTACGATTACAAGCAAAGTCCGAACAAACAGGATCGCAAAAGAGGAGACAGAACCGCATACATTGAAGCAATACGTACGTAGCAAACGTGAGGTAGGATTTTGGGCGGTGATCGAAGAAACAACGAAGATATCAAAACAGTCAAGCAGACAAATCATCATGATTATATGTATATAAATTGTATGTGTAGATATATAAGGCGGATCGAGAAGAATGAGGAGATTACCAGAAGAATCGAAACTATGGAGCTGAGATTGTGATGAGAGCGAATCCAATTCAGAGAAGAGAGAGGAGGTGATGGTTTCTGATTTGGATTCTGATTTTGCTAACAAACACTACAATTTCGTGTCAACTTTGAATTGTGAGGACTTGGAATCGGATATGTGCGTTATTTATATGTGCCGCGAAATTAGGGGTTTGCTTAATGCGTCGTCGTATAAAGCAAACCATTTTATTTGATAGATCAGAACAATAAGTTTTTAACAATAAAATATAAGTTGATTGTATCCATATGTGATAAATGTTGCATTTTTTTTAATAAAAAAAGTTAATAATAAATGTTGCATTTTTAAATAGTTTTGTTTTAATGTTTAGATTGTATGGGTAATTACAATAAGCACTCATGGACTACCGTCATTTTTAGTTTGCACCTTTGAACTTTGGTATGAAACTTTTAGCATCTCCGAAGTAACAAAAGATCTTTTCGTCAGTTAAACTTAACGGAAAATGTCACTATTTGGTCATGTGCTAGGCACATGACCCATTTATTTTTTGAAATCCCCATAATGCCCTTCATTATCTTCTTCTTCAACATAGTTCACCGGAAATTCATTATTTCGCCGACAACTTCATAAACTCATCGAAAAGTTCATAGTCTTATCGGGAAGTTCATAAACTCACCGGAAACATCATAGTCTCGCCGAAAAGTTCATAAACTTGCCGGAAATTTCATAAACCAATTTAAACCTAAAAAATTAATTTATCAACAATCATGAATAAATCTAAAGTTAAGATGAACAAATCCAAACAAATGTCAATAATTTTTTTCATTTACCAGAAATTTAACAACAATTTGATTCAAATCCCAACAAATTTCTTCACCCACGAATCCTAAAAAACCATAATCTATGTTCTTTACCCGCGAATCGTTCTTCTCTGCAGTTCACTGTCGGAGAGGACAGCCACGGGCTTGGGCTCGCCGGAGTAGAAATCGGCAGAGAGATGAGATCGAGCGGCGACGTCTTCTCCGGCGAGAAGAAAAGGCGTCGTCGGCGACTGGAGCGAGATCTAGAGCGAGGTGAGCGAGATTTTGGCGGCGAAACTCGTTTCTTCTCGTCGGCGAGGCTTCAGCCTCGAGGTCGGACTCAATGGAGGCGTCGGGTTGGGGCAACGAGGAGGAGGAGCGGTGGAGGGGAGAAGAGGAGGTGCAAATGTTGACGAGAATGAAGGGAGGAAGATAATATCTGGATTTTTTTGTAATTATTTTTTGTAATTATTTATTTATATTTTAATTATTTAATTATTTATTTTATTGAATACTATTATAATTTTTTATGTTTTAAAATAAAGTGGGGGCATTTTAGTCATTTCCAATGCTAATGTTACATTTAACTGACGGAAAGATCTTTTACTACTTTCGGGGTGCTAAAAGTTTCAGACCAAAGTTCAGGGGTGCAAAATGAAAACGCCGATAGTTCAAGGGTGTTTACTGTATTTACCCCTAATAATAACAATAATAATAATAATTATTATTATTATTGAAATGGACCAGAAGTGTTTTGTTGAAGGGGTTATAAGCTTTCGGTTATATGGGCTTGTGTCGGTTAGGTTTTTTGGTGTAGGTGGTCAGAGACCTCGGAGCGGCGTTGTTGGTGGTGATTGGGAGAGATCGATGCGGCCTATCGGGGGAGTGGGAGTAGATTGTGCTGGGAATAAGGGGTGAGGTTCATGAATCGTGATTGACAGGTGGCTAGGGTTTTGCTGGTGGCGTGGTGAGAGGCTAGGGGTTATAAATAGGGAAGGGAACAACACCATTTTGTCATCAAAAACAGAAATGGAGGAAGCTTACAGTGGGGGAAAGAGAGGAAATGGGGGAGGGAAAGATATTTCGATGGTTGATCGAATGGCAGCGGATCTGAGGTTGATGAGGATCTCGGAGGAAGATGAAGGCGGTTTGGATCTGAGAGCTGGGGCCGACCCTTAACCAGCACCGCCTCCACGCCGGAGCACCTGTTCGATAGTCAGAAAATTTATCTCGGACTCGCAGATAAATTTTAAGGCTACGCTGGCCAAGTTGGCATCGCTCTAGAGACCTATCCAGCGTATGAAAGCGTTCAAGATTACGGAGGACAGAGGAGACCAGTGTTTTCTGTTCGAATTCTACCACGAATCGGATGTGAGACGGGTCATTGAGAGGGGACCGTGGACTTCTAACTACAAGACGCCGGTTTATAGGCTCCTTGAACACGGGGAGTTGCTGGAAGGGCCACACCTCTCCTGGATGGAGATGTGGGTCCAATTGCATGGGTTACCGGAGAACTGTCGGTCTGAAACAACACTGAAAAGGATCGGTGCATATGTTGGCAGATTCGTTAGCTTTGACAAGCCACAAGCATCGGTTGGGAGGTCCATCTACCTAAAATCCAAATTGTGGTTGATATCCGAGCGCTGCTGAAGCCCCGGATGAAGGTAAGGCCCGTGGAGGTGGCTGGACCTGGGTTTATTTCAAGTACGTGCGTCTACCGCATTTCTGCTTCGTTTATGGCATTCTAGGCCACAACGAGAAAATCTGTCGGGTCCGCTATGAAAAGGAGGATCTGAATGATGATAGACCATATGGGGTTTTCATGAGAGCCCTAGACAAGAAGAATGGTCACACCTATGGGACAAATGGCTTAGGGGGAGGATTGGTCGATGTCAGGGCAGGACGGAAGAAAGGGTGGGAAGCCAGCGGCTGGGGCCAGGGAGTTGGAGGCACGAGAGCTCCGGGATAAGACCACGATTACCGCGCCGAATAGAGCAAGGGTGGTGGTGGAGAAGGAGCCGAGTCCAAGGGAGATGGAGAAGGACCTGGCGGAGGAGCGGCTGATTGGGGAGGGAGGAAAAGGTGGGGGGCAAATCGGTGGGGGTCCCGAAAAGTATATTGGTGTCACCAAGTAATACAGGACTGGAAGTCCAGATATCGATCCTCAAGATGTAGAAGGGTACAAGAGTTGTTTGATTGGGTTAGCTAGGTCTAAACTATAGAAAATAGTAAAAGAGGATTGTGACGGTAGTGTGTGGTGTAAGAGCAATGAAAATGAAAGAAAACTAAAGTAAACGGTTTTGGAAATCGAGCAAGCAAATGGGCGGGATGCAATTGGTATAAAACATATACATGTGTTTAAATGTATTTGCCAGTATTGTGTGTTGATTAATTTATTACCCAGTGACCGTCTACCCTCGGAAGTCCTATGGGTCAGATTCTTACAAGACTTAGAGTGAACTTAACGGCAACTACGTCCGTTAAGAATTTCACCCCCAAGCAGGATTGTCAAACATACAAGGGGGTCACATACACTCTATCATGAGGTACAAATATGCAGCGGGCAAAAGGAGCGTCGTAGTATACATATACTAGAGGTTGTCCTCACCTTATGATCTGATCTATACGGAGTGACACTATGAAAAAGTATCACACCGTACTAGAATTGAGGTGCGTGTGATCAATCCATAACAAGCATTAAAATCAAGAATCATAGGAACAAATAGTCATTCACACAATACAAGGCAATCAATCCACATTCAACACATGCATAAAACCAATTGCATCCCTAACCCGAAACGGGTTAGTTATGCATTTTCATCGACAGAAATAACATACCTATTGAAATCTTAATCAAGATCATCATTGTATCAATCACAAGTATGAAATAACAATCAATCTGGAAATTAAGAGCATCAAAGTTGTAAAACACTAAGAACAATGAACATGTAACAAAACTACCGAATAACGGTGAGGGTTGTCAATCCTAGTCGTATTCGCGTGCTTGTTTTGGCCCTTCTAGTATTCTGTTGTTTCAATGAAATTTGGTGCTTTTGCACCATTTCTCTGGAAGAAAAAAAGTATTGAAATGGAAAACTTTTATTGAAGGAATAAAAACCTTTTCTCTTAAAATGCAGTCAATTTCTTTAATTAATATAGGATTAAATACATTTGTCTTCCATGGACTGGTCAAAATTATTATTTTAGCCTCTGAACTCATTTGGTTATTGTTTTAGCGCTTAAACTTTTCGTTTTTTTTATTTAAATCCAGATGACCCACTATCTCATGTAAACGTTTACATGTCACCAGTTACTTCCCCCTCAGATGCCATGTTGGACGACACATCATCACTTATGGACTCATTTGTCTCCCCATGGACTGACCAAAATTATTGTTTTTGCCCCTGGATTGATTTACTTATTGTTTCAGCCCTTAAACTTTACGATTTTTTGATTTCAACCCTGATGAACGGTTGTCTCAGGTAAACTTTTCCACGCCACCAGTTGCAACCACATCGAACGGGGAGAGGAAGACCACCCAAGCCAAAGAACTATGAGGTATAATTCAATTTGATTTGTATATTCTTATGAAATGACTTTTTATATTCACTCACATATGTTATCTCAATATAGGGAATTGAACCACCAGTTGCTATTGATAATGCCCATTCAATTTGCTGAAACTGGAGGACAACAACAAGATGACATAGGTACAGGTCAAGGAAAATGCAGAGGAACAACTACATTGAGATGGTCAATTAGAGGGAGAAGGACAACTATTGGGAGAGAGACAAACAATCATGAGGTCCAAGTATGAACAAGGAATTGAGATCATGTCATGATTTTTTTTTTCAAATTGACTTATTTGACAAATTGCACAACTAATTTATACTTTTTGTCAATTTTGAAGGACATTGCACCACAACTTGTCAATGAGGGAGCACAAATTGATCAACTAGGACAACAAGCAAGAGGCATAGTCAGGGGTAAGGGATTACTAACAAGAGGTACAAACTAGAGACCTTCGCGCAGAGCTCGAGCTGAAACTGTTCTTGGACAAACCAGGTTCGCCATGAGTCAACCAAGCATAGTTGGGCAAAATTTGGTCCAAAATCAACAAAGGATCAACATGTCACAACCCTCATCATCAACTTCAACATCTAGAGACGATGACTCAATTGGTAGGTTGACTCGAAATGCGTTAGATAACATTTAACAAATTTTTGTGAGGAGTTGGATTAACACTATGGTTGTATTGAACAAGTACTAGTTATATTGTTTTTGAACTGGTCAATACTTTTTTGTTTTCAGGGTTTCTTGAGATGCTTTTTGGACATGGATACTATTTTGTTTTCAATATTATTTTTGGACACATATTGTTATATTTGGGATAAATTTTGAATGAAATTGATGCTTTTGTTAATGTTTGGACAATTGAGCACAATTTGTTCATATTTATTTTGTTAAACTTGTGAATTTGAGGACAAATAGATATAAAATAAGGTTGATTAGATTGTGAATTTCATTTGTTCATGTGTGGTTTGGACATGTGTTGGTCAGCGATACCATGTGTTTTTGTGTTGGTTGATGGAATCAAGAAGTTGAAAGAATTTATAGCTCAAATTCAAAATTTGCAGCTTTGATTCAAAATTTGCGGCTTAAATTCAAAATTTGCAGCTTTAATTTAGGGGATTCAATGTCCAACATATAACCAAATTGCTTTAATCAAGGGTGTTTTATAATACAAAAACTCGTGTAATATATAGTTTGATGTCTGGCTGATTTGCATATTTAGAAATTGATTTTCATAAAGATCAAAACATGAACCAAATGTGTGTGGATGATCAATCTCTATTTACATATAATGGAATGGCGTTCGACGTGGTAGAAATCGGTGACGTGGAAACATTTACTGAGACAGTGATCAGTCATCTGGGTTAAAATCTAAAAGCGCAAAGTTTAAACGCTGAAACAATAAGTAAATTAGTCTAGGGGCTAAAACAATAATTTTGGTCAGTTCAGGGGAGAGAAATGAGTCCATAACTGCTGACGTGTCATCCAACGTGGCGTCTGACGTTGAAGCAACCAGTGACGAGGAGACTTTTACCTAAGATAGCGGGTCGTCCGGGTTTAAATCAAAAAAATGAAAAGTTTAAGGCTGAAACAATAACCAAATGAGTACAAGAGCTAAAACAATAATTTTGGCCCGTGCAAAAAAGGCACGTGTATTTAACCCATTAATATATATTGATGGTGAAAGAAAA
>JAYMTK010003804.1:0-11828 GCA_036897405.1 Pelargonium myrrhifolium | reverse complement strand
ATCATAAGTTGTATTAGTTGCTCATTAATAAAGTGCCAAGGATTCCTCAAGATTTCTTACTTTTGAATCTTGTTCCATTTGGTGCTTTCATCCCCTCTCGCCATGGACACTAGATCAACACCCGACGAAACCCCTCAACTTACTGAGAACTCCACAACTCGTAACCCACCACCACCACCGTCCATGGAGTTTCTTTTAGAAACTATCCAGTCATTGTCTCATCAAGTACAAGAACTTCAACACCGATCCAATCCAACGCCATCCATAGCTCTCAACCAAACACCTACTCCACCACTTCATAACCATCAACAACCGCCTCCTCCGACACCACCCTTTGAACATCATCAGAACCATGCATGGCGCCCAACACCATGCTATTATCAACAACACGCACCGCCCAAACAAAAAATTGATTTTCCCAAGTTCAATGGAACCAATGCGATTCAGTGGATTAATAGAGCAGAGAGCTATTTTGAGTACTATGGAACCCCGGAGTCTCAAAAATTGTTATTGGCATCGGTTCATATGGAAGGAGATAATCTTGATTGGTTTCAACACTTGCGCAAGAGTGGACAATTCACAGATTGGCGATCGTTCACGCGAGTTATGGAACTCGAAAAGGGTCCGTCAGAATTCGATGATCCTATGCTCAATTTGTTCAAACTCATGCAAGTGAGCTCGGTAGCTGATTATCATACGCGATTCGCAGTTTTAGCAAACCGTTGTGAGGGCCTAACGGAGCGCATGTTGATGAGTTGTTTTCTTGGAGGATTGAAGCAAGAATTACGGAAGCTAGTAACTGCGGCAAAGCCAACATCTATGGCATCGTTAGTTAATTATGCCAAACTTTATGAAGTTAGCAATGGACCGCATCGCACAGCAGGTACTTTCGGGCAACATCAGAAACAAGCTTTACTTCCAACACCGGCATCCTCCCCAGCACATCGTCCAAATAATACTCGAGCTACCACTTTGAAAATGTCCCAAGACGAGTACAACAATCGTAGGGCTAAAGGACTATGTTTTACTTGTAACGATCGCTACTCAGCAACTCACATATGTCCGAATAAACCGAAAATGTTGTCCATTGAATTTACGGATGATACTGGAGAGCAAATATGCGAAGAAGAAGAACCTGACAACACATATGATCAACCATCAGTCACTAATGATCCTACTGTTTCATTTTTCGCAATGTCAGGTAAGAGCTCACCTAGTACACTTCGTTTTACGGGGTATATTAATGGTATGGCGGTGCAGGTTCTTTGTGATAACGGAAGTACGCATAATTTTATTCAACCTCGACTCGCCAAATTCTTGAAACTTCCAATCGAACAAAGTGAGGTTTTCCGAGCACATGTTGGGAACGGAGAATATCTTACTGGTGAAGGAACAATAGATGCTTTGTCAATCAAAGTTCAAGGATACAAATTTACTCTTCCGGTCACATTGTTACCTATTGTTGGGGCGGATATTGTTTTGGGTGTCCAATGGTTGCAAACCTTAGGCCCAGTTATGATTGATTACAAGACAAAATTGATTCAGTTCAAGATAGGAGACACTTCAGTCACACTTAAGGGAGATAGCGAGCCGACGACAACACAAGCTCAATTTCACCATATAACAAGACTTCTAAAGGCAGAAGCGGTCGCGTTAATGTTCACAGTTGAGCCCATACCATCAAGCTCCACTTTCTTGCACATGGAGTCCACAAATTCAGAAACAACGTTAGAGGTGCCGCTATCGGACGATTGGCCACAAGATTTGTGTTCCTTATTGCAACAATTTGCAATGGTCTTTCAGTCTCCTACAAAGTTACCTCCTAGTCGTTCTCATGATCATAGCATTCCAATTATTCCAAACTCCACGCCGGTCAATGTGCGCCCTTATCGGTACCCACATAGTCAGAAAGGAGAAATTGAAAGAATTGTGGAAGAAATGTTGGAGGCGGGTATTATTCGACATAGCACAAGCCCTTATTCCTCTCCAGTGCTGCTAGTTAAAAAGAAAGACGGGACCTGGCGATTTTGTGTTGATTACAGAGCACTAAATGCGATTACAGTGAAAGATCGATTTCCAATGCCCACTGTCGATGAATTGCTTGATGAGCTACACGGGGCTGTGTATTTCTCTAAATTAGACCTTCGATCAGGTTATCATCATATACTACTGAGAGAAGAAGACCGACACAAATTAGTTTTTCGTACTCATTCAGGCCATTATGAGTGGCTTGTTATGCCATTCGGACTCACCAATGCGCCAGCATCATTTCAGGCTCTTATGAACGAATTATTTCGTAAATTTTTGCGCAAGTTTGTCTTAGTTTTTTTTGATGACATTTTAGTTTATAGTGCTAACTGGACTGATCATTTGCTTCACTTGTCCAAAGTGCTACAGATTTTACAGGATAACAAATTGTATGCTAAAATGTCCAAATGTGCATTCGGTATTCAATCAGTGCACTACTTGGGACATGTGGTGAATGGAAATGGAGTTACCATGGATGAAGACAAAGTCCAAGCTATAACTGAATGGCCAGTCCCTAAATCTTTGAAGCAATTAAGAGGTTTTCTTGGGCTTACCGGGTACTATCGTCGATTCATCAATCAGTATGCTCGGATTGCTGGTCCACTCACGGACTTGCTAAAAAAATATGCATTTAAATGGTCACCAGTTGCTCAAATGGCTTTTGATTCACTCAAAGAAGCAATGAAAACTGCTCTTGTTCTCAAATTGCCAAATTTTGCACAACCTTTTATTCTTGAAACAGATGCTTCTGGGATTGGCATTGGTGTAGTACTTTGTCAAGATGGTCACCCAATTGCTTATTTTTCAATGAAGCTCTCTCCAAAGATGCAACGCGAGTCCACTTATGTTCGGGAGATGTTCACAATCACTCAAGCAATAAAGAAATGGAGACAATATCTATGGGGCCACAAGTTTATAATTCGGACGGATCAAAAAAGTCTACGTGGGCTCAATTGTCAGGTTCCGCAGACGCCCGAACAAACGGATTGGCTTTCACGCTTGACCGGATTTACTTATGCAATAGAGTACAAAGCTGGTTGTGACAATCATGCTGCCGATGCACTATCAAGATGTTACATGAACGTAGAAGCATTGCCTAATATCTCTCAGCCGAGATTTGAATTTATTCCATTGATCCGTGCGGCTCTGCAAAAAGATGAGAAAACAGCCACCATTCTTCGCAAGTTAGATGAAGATGTGCTATCAGTTCCGGGTTATAAGGCAGTGGATGGGTTGTTATTGTTTCATGGGAGGTTGGTCATTCCTAATGAACAAGAGTTGCGCAAAATGTTGCTTAAGGAATTTCACGACTCGCCAGTCGGTGGACATGCTGGCATTGATCGCACGCTAGCGCGATTAACCATGAATTTCTTCTGGCCCAACATGAAAGCTGATGTTACAACACATGTCCAGCAATGTTTGATTTGTCAGCAAACTAAGTCCGAGACGGTTCGCATGGGTGGACTCCTACAGCCGCTACCTATACCCACTCAAATTTGGGAGGATGTTTCTATGGATTTCATCACAGGCTTACCACCATCCAATGGGTATACAGTTATTATGGTTGTGATTGACAGATTGAGTAAGTACGGGCACCTTGCTCCTTTGTGTGCCAATTATACTGCCAAACAAGTTGCTTCCTTGTTTGCTTCCAATGTGGTAAAATTACATGGTATTCCTTCTTCTATCGTAAGTGATAGAGATAAAGTTTTTATCACTACATTTTGGAAGGAATTATTTCGTTTACAGGGCACGACATTAGCCATGAGCACGGCGTATCATCCACAAACGGATGGGCAGACTGAGGCTTTGAACAAGTGCATTGAGCAATACTTACGTTGCTTTGCGCATGTCAAGCCAAATTCATGGACCTCTTTACTACCACGGGCGGAGTACTGGTATAACACGGCGTTATATACGTCGGCAGGCATGACACCATATAAGATTGTCTACGGCCAAGATCCACCTTCAATTGTTCAGTACATACCACACACGGCCTCGTCTCCCGATGTAGCACATGTACTTCAAGAACGAGATGGCACACTACAACAATTGCGCCTTGCTCTCGAAAAAGCTCAACTGCGCATGAAGTTGTACAAAGACAAAGGCCGACGAGAAATTGAATTTGATGTGGGAGATTGGGTATTTGTTAAGTTGCAACCGTATAGACAACACTCAGTCTCATTACGCCGAAATCAAAAATTGGGACTAAGGTATTTTGGTCCGTTTCAAGTTACAGAAAAGATTGGTAAGGTGGCATATCACATTAAACTCCCATCTCATGCTCGCATCCATGATGTTTTTCACGTGTCGCTCTTGAAGAAATGTCGAGGTTTCCATTTGCAGCAATTCTTGCCGTTACCGATGACTGTTACAGAGCTTGGTCCGGAACTCCAACCAACTGGAGTGTTGCGGGCACGTCTTGTTACTATTCATAACAAGTTGGTACCACAAATTCTTATCTCTTGGGAAGGATTGTCATCGACAGAGTCTACTTGGGAGGATCTTTTTTCCTTCATGTCCACATATCCATGGTATGACCTTGAGGACAAGGTCATTTTTTGGGACGACGGCAATGTTACCACCATGAAAGAATGGTTAGTCTTGAAGCAACTTTGGGACCGATATGTAGCAGCTAAAGAGCAGCAGAACCACCATGCAGCCTATGCATCATCATCAGAGTCTGATAAGATAAAAACACTGTCAGTAAGTGATAAAGAAGAGGAAGAAATACAGTCATGCATGGACTCTCAACAAGATAAGGATGATATTGTTCAGTTTCTAAACAATGATGATGAAGAGTCCAAGGAGGAAGAGGTTGTTGTGACAGTGAGGAGCGGCCGAGTAAAAAGAATTCCATCTCGTTTCGATGATTATGTTTTGACGTAATTATAAATAGAGGATAGGCACTAAACATTAGTTGTTTTTTGGTGATTTAGTTATTTGTTAGCATTCTCATCTTTTGGATCTCTTCTCCCTTAGAAGAATTTCTCATTGAAATTCTTTTCTTTCTGCAACTCTCATATCTCTTGAAGCTTACCATCTTGGAAGCTTTTCTATCATAAGTTGTATTAGTTGCTCATTAATAAAGTGCCAGTGATTCCTCAAGGTTTTTACTTTTGAATCTTGTTCCACTTTATGAATCTTCTACAGTAGCTAGTAAGACCCAAGAACCCCCTCAAAGCTTTCAAATTAGTAGGAGTTGGCTAATTCCTCATAGCCTCAATCTTGCTTGGATTTGTTTTGACATGGTCTCTTGTATCAATCAATATGGCCCAAATACTTAGCATGTGTCTTTCCAAACTCGCATTTGCTGAGTTTGGCCAAGAGTTCATGTTCTCTAAGCTTGCCAAATATTTAGCATCTGTCGTGTAATACATGGGACGAGGCTCTCGTGTACCCCATAGGATAAGGTTCTAGTGGATGTGGCCGCGAGGATGGGGTCCCGCAGATGGAGGCTCGCAGACGAGATCGTGGATGGAGGATCAAGGCTCACTGATGAGGCCACAGATGGAGGCTCGCGGATGAGGCCGCAGATAGAGGCTCAACGCTTGCGGAGGAGACGGTGAATGGAGGCTCGCGTACGAGGCCGCAGATGGTGCCCGCAGCGTACATGTCCATAGCGTGCGCGTCCGTGGCGTGCGTAGATGGCATCCATGGTGTAAGCGGATGGTATCTGAGGCGTGCGCAGATGGGGTCGCATGGAGGGACCTCGCGGGGCTCTTCGCCTTTTGTAATGCTCATTGTTCGTCTCGAAGGCTCATCCCCATCTTTGGGTCAAGGGGTGCTCGTCCTCCTCGTGGGGTCCTAAGTATGCTCATCCCCGTCTTAGGATCTTGGATGAGCTCGTCCCCATCATGGGTCTCAAATATGCTCGTCCTCGTCTCGGGGTCTTGGATGGGCTCGTCCCCATCATGGGGTCCCAAGTATGCTCGTCCCCGTCTTGGGGTCTTGGATGGGCTCGTCCCCATCATGGAGTCCAAAGTATGCTCGTCCCCGTCTCGGGGTCTTGGATGGGCTCGTCTCCATCATACGGTCCCAAGTATGCTCGTCCTTTTCTCGGGGTCTTGGATAGGCTCGTCCCCATCATAGGGTCTCAAGTATACTTGTCATCACGGGTTCCGGTCACGGGCTCCGCCGATGGAGTCCCCGATGGGAGGCTCCTCATGGGGTCCTCCTCATGCGTAAATGAGTCTTCCTCATAAGTAAATGGGTCCTCCTCATGAGTAAATGGATCCTCCTCATAAGTAAATGAGTTCTACTCATGAGTCTTACTCGTGAATAAATGAGTCTTTCTCATGAGTAAATGAGCCTTCCTCATGAGTAAATGGGTCCTCTTCGTGAGTAAATGAGTCTTTCTCATGAGTAAATGCCCCCCTTCCCCCCTCCCCTCATGAGTCATCCTTGTGAGTAAATGAGTCTTCCTCATGAATAAATGGGTCCTCCTCATGAGTCCTCTTCATGGGTCTCCAATGATCTCCTTGTCATGAGTCTCCGATGGTCTCCTCGTCATGAGACTCGACCATGGTCTCATCGTCATGAGTCTCCAATGGTTTGCTCGTCGTGAGGCTCGGCCATGGGGCTCCTCCTCATGAGTTCGGCCATGAGGCTCTTACTTGTGGTCCTTCTCATGAGATTTGGGACCCTGACATTTGGAGACCAAGTCCACTGAGCTACTGTCTGGGCATGAAGTCATGTGACGAGATGTCGAGAGTGATTCCATTGGCATGACGTCACTATGGAGTGATGATGTGGCTCTTGGGCGCCACGTGTCTTGGAACCAAGCCCGCAGAGTTACGGTCCGAGTATGAGGTTATCTAGTCTAGTGTCCAAAGAAAGCTCGCGAACACGACCTTGTAATGTGGTGGTGATGTGGCGCTCGGGCGCCACATGTCATGTTTTCATTCTTTGTGAAATTTAGAATTTTTCATGTAGCATCAAACTTTAATCACAATAATGATGACAATCTATCAATTAAACTATGCAACTTTTTGTATTGTTTTTTGGGATAATTACACATGACACCCTTGTACTTTACACGATTTGCATATGAGTATCCTAAAGTTTTATTTTAACTTTTGAATACCCCGTACTATGCCAGGAGGACCTCTCCGTCACAGAATATTCCATTTTTTAACGGAATATTCTGTTTTCTGATCATGTGCCATTTTTGCTTTTCTTCTTCAAAATTCAAGAACACTTGAAGTTTTCGGCGAGTATTTGAAGTATCCGGCAACCAAATATCGCCGAAAACTTCAAAAACTTGTAGGAAAAATCAAAAACTCGCCGGAGCAAACGAGCGGACCGGAACCGGATTTGGCCACGACCGAGCCCACGAGGCCAAAGCCAGATCTGGCCACAACCATCGCCGATGAAAATGAGGCCAGATCTGGCCACGGCCGAGCTCGGCGAGTCCTACGCCGACCAGATCTGCTTGATTACTCACCGGAATAGGAGATAGAGAGAGAGAGGCGCAACGGCGAGCAGCGGAGAAGAGCGCGAAGAAAGGAGGTGCGAGGAACCGACGACCGGCGTTGTGGACAGAGACGCCGGCGGCGCGAGGAAAGGAGGAGCGAAGAAGACGATTGGCAGACGAGCCCAAGCCGGCGACGCGACGAAACCCCTCCCCCCTCCCCCCACGACAGCGACGCGGCTACCCGTTCTAGCTAGCGAGAGCAGACGATGTTTTTTTTTTAATTTTAATTTTATTTTATTTTATTTTTAATTTTTATTATTTATATTTAAAAATTATATAACAAGGGCAATTTAGTATTTTCACCACTTAACTACTGGATTTTAGACGGAAGGCCCCCTTGGTATAGTACAGGATAGTCAAAAGTTAAAATAAAACTTTAGGATACTCATATGCTAATCATGTAAAGTACAAGAGTGTCATGTGTAATTATCCCTTGTTTTTAACCATATATTTGTGAATTTATTATTTTATTTTATATAATAATATATTATATAATTATTTTACTCCTACTGATTAAACATTCTAGATCTGGCACTGCATAGACCGCGCTTGACTCACCCACCAAAATAATGCTCCAATTGGGAGGCCCATGGTTCAAACTTTATCAACCAAAATGATGTGAAATATTACTTTTTAAAGAGAGAGGAAGAATTACCTATATATATTTAAGTATGAGAGCTAACTATTAGTAACTGAAACTCCTCTTACATTCTGTCACATTTTCGTTTGAAAATTTGAAGAGCAAATTAATTGCAAATTTTTAATACTATGATTACATAATTGCAATGCTTATAAATAATGGACATTAATTGCGCAATATTATTTCACTTTTAACCGGTAATTTAGAGAATGAATTAACATGCTAAGCATAAGATAGAATTGTATGAAATTTACGTATATATACAACTGAAAGATGAGTGAAGTTAATCATAACAAAAGCTCATTAATTAAGCAAGAATAATTATGATATTTTACACTAAAAAATCAAATTAATTTGGCCATAAAATGAATAGCAAGATATATACAAATACATATTATATATAAAAAGAAAGTTTCTATAGGAAGAAATTTATTATAAAAAAAAAAATGCAGTGCATGCATGTATAGTAAAACTTGAAAGAATCAAAGAAATCATATCTATACCTATTATAAAAGCAGAACCAAAACAGAGGTTTATAATACATATTAGAGTGCCACCTCATCAATCTTATTTTTGGCATGTAATTTTATTTAATTATAAAACTACCAAAAAGAAGAAAATATTGAATTATTTAAAAAATTGTTTTTATTTTGGAAAAGAATAATATTAGGAAACAATTTTTTTTATGATTTTTTAAATTATACATTATTATTTGAATAAAAACAATATTTATAACTTTTTATTTGTTTGGAAAGTTTAATAAAATATAACATTACTTTTTTCTAGAATTATTATTAGGAAACAAATTTTTCACATCGTTCTACTTAAATTTGTAATGACATATTGTTTTATAATTTTTATTTTGTTTGGGTACTTTAATAATAACAATAATATTATGCAATATGATAAATTTTATTTTATTTTGGAAAACATTTATTTTAAGTCCTACATTATTTTTAGTGGAAACATATAATTTTTTGTTTGTTTTTTTATTAGGAAACAAATTTTTAGAATTTTTTAAATTATACATTATTATTTTAATAAAAACAATGTTTAGGACTTTTTATTGTATGGAAATTTCAATAAAGAATAACGTAAATCTATATAAAAAATTATTAGGAAACAAATTTTAACATTTTAAGGTTTCAGATTATTTTTTAATGATTTTTTTACAATTTTAATTTTTTTGGGTAATTTAATTGAAAATAAATAATAATAATAATTGAAATTCGAATACAATATGGTAAATAATTTAACTTATACATGGAGAAATAATGAGAATCAAACCCTAATATATAATTAGGTAAGTGACTACAAACCCTAAAAACCTATCTATATAAATAGAGGCTTATAAATTCCACCAAAATCAAAACTCACTGATCGTATGTAGGTACGTACGACACTTTTTTATTTATTTATTTTATTTATAGTGATTTGATCACTTGAGTCATAGTATCTCGAATTATTTGTTTGATATATTGTGTAAACTAACATTATTAATGCATGTTCATTTTTTTTTTTTTTGCTAAATTTTTTTATTGATATTGTTTAGGAGGACTATATTATATTTGACGAACAAATAAATAACAGCAGGATTCATACTTTCTTCGAATTTTTTTATAGTAAAAAGTAACATGTAACTGATGCGTAAATAGCCGATAAAAAAATCTATATATATGTAATTGTTTTTTTTTTACATTTAATCATACAATTATTTTTTGTGTAATTTTTATTTGTAGACATGTAAATATAATTTTTACTATATTTGATTATGAATAATTGTTTATTATTATTATTATTATTATTATTATTATTATTATTATTATTATTATAAGTGTATGTGTAATTTTATTATTATAATGTTTTAATGATAGTCTATTTATGTATTATAGACTATATTTTTAATTCTCGTGCAACGCACGGGGCATAAACTAGTATATATATACTCCACAAATTCTCTCCCTAATTCCATTTTATATATAGAGAAGAATAATTTAATCCAAATGAGATTTTCATTGAATACGACTAATTATGTGATATCACATCACATTATCATATAACGCTTATATATGTTTTAATTAATTTTTGGATGAGGAACGTCTGTTTGAATTCGTTTTTTTTATGTTTTGTTTGAGAATCTCAGTCAATCAATCATGACTGAGATTTCGAGCGCTATTCTACATACAACTTTTTTTTTTTTTTTTCTTAATCATGATGATTGAATCAACACTTTTTAGTCATACCACACTCAAGCTAATTATCCGTCGATCCGGGTAGGACAACAAGGTATATATATTTCTTTCATTCTTAATTTTGATTTTAAATTTGAAATGCAGTGATTTTTAACAATTTGTTTTAGAGAGAGTAATTATTACAACAAATAATCCATTATAATACCAAACATATCAAATAAGTGAAATCTAAATGAATTACATGGTGTATGCGGCAAAATCTTAATATATGTATAGTTGAGAAATAAAATGCTAATTTAATTATTTTATATTAGCACGTGTGGTGCGTATATTGTACATTAATATTAATATGCATATCTTGAAAAACGTCCAGCGCTCCTAGGGTTTTGCTCCATTTTTCCATTGGCAATGGCGGTGGTGGGAATTCGAAAAGTTGTTGAAGCAAAAGGCTATTAAAGGCAGGTTCGGCTATTTTGAGGGTAGTCTTTTCATTTCTGCGCTCATTAGGGTGGGTGATAGTAATAGTGACGTGGGTAAGTGGTAGTCTTCTCCTATTTATTCTAGGGCTTTCATTTCTGATCTAGTGTGGTGATGGCGAGTGAGAGAGTTCTTGATCTGGGTGGGTTGAGTTTGGAGGAAGTAGATGAGACGGGCATGGTGGTGCCCATGCCAGAGGTTGAGGGCGGAGGGGATGTGATGGTCCCAAGTTGGAAGGTGGTGGGACGCTTCATGACCAACTCAATCATCAACTTTGCGTTGATGAAGGCGAATATGGCACTACTGTGGAAGCCAGTGGAGGGGTTGCAGGTGGTGGAGGTGTCGGATGAAGGGGTGAAGGCTCGTTCTCAAAGATGTATCTTTGAGTTCTTACACGAACAAGATGTGAGGAAAGTGATGGAGGGAGGGGGCCTGTGGTTGTTCAACCAGTGTTTTTCTTGGTCGGCTGCTGCGGCCAGAGGATGTGGCGGTGCGGGTGGAGATCAACGATCTGGCACTTTGGGTGCACCTCCATTCCCCCCCCCCCCCCCAGGGGGTTTGGTGGTGAGTGGGTGGTCGGGGGCGAGGGGGCTGGAAAAAAACGCTCTGCCCGTTTGGGTCCCCCCCCATCCCCCCCCCCCCCCCAAGGGTTTTGGGATGATGGTCGTGTACGAGGGCATTGGGGCTCATTTGGGGCGGTTTGTGGAAATGGATATGCGGGGAAGAGCTTTTTTCACTGGGATCTGAGTGGTGTTGGATGTCCGTCAACCGATCTAGTGTCGGTTAAAGTTAAGACCGATGGGGGGTGGTGAGTTTTAGGTGAACTTTAGATACGAAAAGCTCCCGCATTTTTGCTTCGTTTGCAGGGTAATGGGTCACGACGAGCTAGATTGTGAGGTTCTCTACGTCAAAGGGGACATATGGGACGCTCGTGCTTATGGATCGTATCTGAGAGCTTCTACTGGGAATCAAGCTTCCCATGTTGGAAGTAGATGGCTCCGTTCAGATGCGTAGA
>JAYMTK010003803.1:0-11829 GCA_036897405.1 Pelargonium myrrhifolium | reverse complement strand
GCCCCGGCCGTGAGCCCGACGGCTAAGGCCCCGAGGCCTCCGGCGACTGAGCCGCCGCCGCCACGTCGGGAATCGGCGGCGGCGTAGACGGTGTAGACAAGACCAAAGGTCAATGTACCTTCTAGAAATGAGGCTCCGAACCCGGTCATTTCGGGTCCAATAGCATACGTGGGCACGTGCTGTACACATGCGTGCACGAAAATATAGTTACGTAAGAGATAATTATTTACTACAAAATATTGAAACGTGACACGAGGCGTATAGTCTAATCATTTACGATAAACTAATATCAAACATAACACGATATTATAAATTTTAGGTCAGTACGTGTAACATGCACACACATAAGATGACGTAAGAAAATGCATCATTTACGAAAAATCCCGAATGTGATAAGACGCTCATTTTAAAAATGTAGGTTGGTACGAGCTACATGAACATAAATTATTTTAGAGCTGATATTTGGGCCCGAATTTTGTGACCATCTGAAATTCAAACCGATCAAATTTACAATTTATCTAGTAGATTTTTGTGTCGGGCTGTGATGGCAAACCCGCACAAATTAGCACTTTGCATGCAAAAGGACCAAACCCGACCCGTGGCCCAAATCCAAATGTACCCATAGCCCTTCGTCTCGGGTCTAGTTAGGCTTTACCAAATCAAAACCGAACAAACCCATCCCAAAATTGCGACCTCTAGTCCCAATTATCATATAGAGCTGACAAAATAGACCCGTAGTCATAATTTCCCGTAATCCAACCTTAAAAACATCGGGATCGGTTTGACTATTTCAACCCTACAAAATAGGCCAGGTAGTGATGTAAAGTTTTTGGGCCGGGCCGGACACACCCACACAAAACGGTGCCCTTTATGCCTAAAATTCAAAACTGGACCCTAACCCAACCCGGCCCTAACTTAAACTACCCGAAGATTCTGTAGGGTCGGGTTAGGGTGTATTCAACCCGACCAACAAATATTTATGACTTAATTACCTTTTGTAATCGTAAAAGTTACTAAATTCTACTACAATAAACATTACCTGACCAGCCGTGAAAACTTTGAGAAAAATGCAAGCCATGATAGAGGCCAACATTTGGGAAATCCAATAAAACATGGCGGTCGGAACCCTAATGTGGCCCCCGACCGCCATCCCGAACGTGACCGCCGGGTTGACGTGGCCGCCGGAAATGTTGCCGGAGACGTAAACGGCCGACGATAGGGCAAATGCATTTGCTAGAGCAACTATCACTAGGCTTGATGGGTCTCCTGCAGCATCTGGCATCAATTTCTCTACAATTTTGACAATAACACAAACAAAAAAATCAAATTATAAGTAACCAATAAGATAATATATATATTTATTTATTTATTTATATGACTACTCAAAAGTGGAAGATTTGTGTGCAAGTAAAATGTTATTATTTAAAAAATAATAATAAAAATAAAGGAACTTTTATTTAATCATAAACTGAGTACGACTTTCGAATACCATAATTCAAAACCGTAAACAAACGATTGAAACAAGCCAAAACTAAATTCGATCGAGCAACTGATCAAATAAACGGATTCAAAGTCTAACTAAATGATAAAAACTAATTTGTGTCCAAGCAACTGTCTCTCTCCCAAAATAATTTCGAGATAAAAAAAACTTTCGGAATAGCTTGTAGGCACTAGCATACGCCTCCCTCTTATTCTGAATTACCTGACAAACCTTATCGAGACAAAACCCGACAAACCTTACCCACTAAAAGAAAATGTTCCTATTATATTTTAATAGTGATAATATTAAATTCTGACACGGAACAACGTTATGTATAACAAGGCATTTTCACATTTGACATATTGTTATTCGACGAAATCAATAATAAAATAATTACAATTCATTTGGTAATATTTTCGTATTTGTATAATATTTTATGAATGTAAGGGAGAACTGAATAAATATTTTTTCTATAAAAATATATATTTGAAAACAAAATTATTAAATACGAAAAAAGACCCACATATCACATATGTATGATTTTTACATGTATTTATTATAAATAAGGAATATATTTACGTTATTTATCAGATAAATTAGAATTTGTAACTTGTAAGTTTCTGAATGTATATATTTATATTGGAGTCAATGCATAAAATCACAACAAGAACCCAGTTTCAGTAAACAAATTTGCAACCAGACCCCTAAACTTTCATACAAAATTCAATCCAACCCATAGAAACCCAAATATTATTCACTTACACCCCTGACTATTCATGCAAATTATTGGTAACAATTCTTAATTTTATTTCACTAGTTTAAAACAATTAGTTTATGAGAACTTACTTGAAGACATGGAGGATCCAATCACGGCCAAAACTAAGAAAAACGTAGCGATGAATTCAGCGAGATACGATCTAAAAGCGTCACGAGTGAGAGACTGCTGAAAATTGGAAGCGAACGAGAACGGAGCCATTTGAACGAAGAATGAGTAACGAACAATTTGGAAAATATTATGTGAATTGTGGTTTCAGAAGATCTTTGAATTGTGAAGCAAATTTTTTTTTGAAGTTTCATACGTTTAGTTTTGAAAATTGGTTGGTTTTTTTAGTGGTGATATATGCAGTTATTGGGTGTGGGAGTTGCAAGGTTTGTGGATTGGGACTTGGGATGAAAAATTAACCGTTGGTGGGTACACGTGGCAGTCATGAAATTTATGAAAATAACAAAATTGTCAAAAATTTGTATGGGATAGAAATTTGAAATTTGTTATTTATAAAAAAATATAACAATGAATTCGGGTCGTGTTTTTTCAAGTTCGATGGGAAGATTTAGGGGTTTTAGATGCGTGAAAACTTGCGAGTTTGTGTTGATTTATCTGATCTTAAAATTAATCGAGTCTATTAGTGAATGAATAAACAAACAAAAAAAATGGCTCACATAATTGACTTTTTAAAAATGTTTATTACAACGAGTTAGATTTGAAGGCCCGGTTTTTAGTCTGAAATAGGACTTAACCCGTAAGATTCACGAATTTCAGATCGAGTTTCGGATTTTCCACGTAGAAGATTACGGGTTCAAATGAGTTTGTATGAGGATCCAATGAGTTCATATGAATTCGCTCGAACCAACTTGAAAATTAATTGGAGGGGTATGCAATTTGAACCCACACAAATTGAATTGAATTTCGAAATCCCTCCAATTTGAATTCAAATTCTGAAGCGAGTGTATGTTACTTTTTAGTTACGAGGGTAATTAGAGCTAGTAATTCGGGTTCTAAATCAGTCTCGGGTTAGAAACTTGGTTTGAACCTTATCACAAAGGAGATACAAATTCGTTCGGTTTTCAAGTTGTCAACTTTGCGCAGATATTATGCGAGTTGCTCGACCTGATCGACATTTTCTTGAGTTGGGATTCGAAACTCTTAATCTAAGGGCAGGTTGAGCAAACCTGATCCCGACTTGAATCTAGCGAACCTATTATGTTCAGTATTATCCCCCGAAAATTACGGGTCACATTTGTTATTACTCCCGTAAACTAAATTATCCTGCATTTCAGTTACTTTGAACGCTCCAACACAATAGAACAAGTGATCACGTCTGGATGTGACAATTCGAGTTTCAGGTCAAATTTGTTCGGGTTCAAAATTGATAAAAAGTCATATGAATCCAACTAAAAAGAGTTCGGACCCATTTAGATTCAGATTTTGGCCACTAATCGGGTCACAATATGAATTCTAGTGATAAGAGTAGTTCGCCATTTGAACCTGAAACCCGGCCCACATATTTCCCAGGTTCATACGGGTCGGGCAACCCGGATATTTTCTCTGAAAGACCGAAACAACCACAACCCGACCCAAACCACACACATTTCAAGCCAGTCCCCGTTTGATATTTTCAACATGAATCAGTGAACCCGACTCAAAATCCGATTTGCCAACTCTATTTGGTGTTTTGGTGAGATGTGCTCTACATAGCAATGCAGGCTTAAATGGGCCGGGCCAAAACGGATACTTTCTATCGGTCCTAACACGTCTAAAGGCGAGAGCCAATAAAAAGTTGCAAAATATGAACGAGTGAGTTTTTTTTACTCAACTCGTGCTCATCAACCTAATATGAAAAATTTTCCATGAAGAAAAAACACCAGATACAATGGCATTAAACTAACTATGAAACAATCTCCGGCAATTCATGAAATTGGAGGGTCAAATAAGTTCGAAATATACTTCAACATCTTCAAATCGGGGCGGAGACTATAAGATTATCCGAATAATTATACTAATACGACGAACTCTCACAAACAAAATCCCTGTAAAGCTTACCTTTTACGTTACCTTGTATAATTGTATGTGCCATCTCGTAAAACCTTATAGAGCCTGCATCTCCATGTTGGTATGTTCGGCATGGTTTGTAGGCGATGGTGCAGAATCCTGGTCATCCCCGGTGGATTTCATCTCTTGCACGGGTGGCGGGTTGACTATCGTCATTGGCATGACGGTGTTATCCGAGAGACGTCCCTTCATTTCCCGGTGCTCTTGACATAAGGCGCACCAGTGTAAGCAGCAGTTCACCATGCAGGGGTCACACGGTGAGTTCTGCGGTGGTCGGGAAAATAAAGTATCAATACAATGCAAAATCAAGAAACCCTAATCGAAACAAGCAATCAATTGTAGGATCATAGAGACGAGAATTAATGATGAATTATGGGTAAGAATTTGGGTCATGACCTATAACTCGACACAAATTTAAGCGGGTTTGAGTTCAGCTTAATGTGTTTGTGTGGAGTGTCAACTAACTCGACGTGCCTAACATGTATAATTAAATATGTTGTGAAACTGTAACCCATTTAGTGACTCATGGAGTCATGGGTCGTGTCGGGTCAATCCGAACCCATATACTAAATAAGTGTCGGTTCATGTTATGTAATCTTGAACCCAAATGTTCAAACGTGTAGAGCGTGTCATGTCAACCCGGTATTAATGGGTCGTGTACGTGTCTTGAAATTTTGAACTCAATTATTTGAACGTGTCAAGTGTGTCATGTTGTGTCAGTCCCCTCAAGAACGGGTCATGTTTGGGTTGACACATTCAACATAATACTAGAATTTAAACACGAATTGCCACCTGTAGTAAGAATCGGACATTCGTGTAGCTGTACTTTAATCCACGAAGCATATTGACTTGTTCATCATGATTGTGCTCGTGCACATAAATGTGAATCGCCAAGAGTTATGGTCATTTTGGTTAGCAGAACTTGTAAAAAAATCGTATTTTTACCTTCAGATGGTATTTTTTCTGCAAAGATTGTCGAATAAGACCAGTGTAGATGCCACACATCCACCAAGCAAAGAATAACCCTTCACAAACAAGAAACGACGTTCTCGGGTCAACACCATGGAAGATCGCGGTTGCTGCAGCCACTGCCATGCCACCCTCAACAAAAATAGCATGACAAATGCACGGCGTAGTCCAAGGGGTATCGTCTCTCAAGTTTTCAACATTACGACCAAACAGAACACAAGGGCAAAATAGTCCGGTCCAGCCTGTAGAGAGAGGTAAAATTAGAGAATTGCATTGAAAATAGATGCTTTTGCAAGAAACAAATTCTTCTTTCATTTTATTGAACACATATCAAATCCTCTTACGGAAATACATGCCGAGAGATAAGAATGGCCTCCATTTTGAGTAAGTGTCGTTTAAGAAATAATAAATTGTTTCGAAATAAGTGCCATTTCACTATTTCAATGTCAAAATGCATCCTACTTTCCAAATATACCCCTTATACGATATACCTTAGTAAATGCATACTAATAATTTATTTTTCCTAGAGGTGGACAAATAAATAAGGTTATTTAGGTCATTTCACACAAATTCTTAATTCGTGCAAATAACCTTAAAATGACACTTATTCAGAAACAAAGGAAGTAACTTATTTTTACACAAGACAATAGATCACTAGTCACTAATTGTAGAAAGTATACAAAAATAAATAAATACCTAGTACGAGTAGATATAATTTTATAGTTGTTAGTCACTTTTATGACATCGTCAATAATTGAGCTTGATTCTAATATACTTTCCCCTTCTTCAAACACGGGAAGAAAAAAAATTGTACAGCAAATTGTATGTAAGGAAGTAGTAGCTGAAATAAAACCGACATAGCAATGGTATATTGGTATGTTATGCGCATCGGCATCAATAAGAGCCCTATTATTCTAGAGTTAGGATTCAAAGGTTAGTCTTTTAAAACTCACGCGAAAATAAAATTATGTGCAAAATCTACACACACACACACACACAAAAAAAAAAAAAAGAAGATAAACAGCAACTTTTTTCTCTAAGCTTAATATGTATAACACACCAAGGTAGTGTTTGGATATTGTATATAAAAATGATCACAAATGTGAACAAAAAATGAGAATGAGATTCTCATTGTGTGTTTGGATTATGAATTTTTGGTCATGAAAATGACTTTCAAATGAGATTCTTGTTCCAAATCTTATTCTCATTTCAAATTTTATTAATTCAAACACTATCTTAGTAGCTTGAAGTTGAAAAGTCAAGAGATTTCTTCCCTTTCCCTCTCTAAATAGGTAACGATCATTGAAGAAAAATAGTTTTAAACAACACATATGGTTAACAGAGACTCAGAGAGGCTAAAGTGAATACTAATACCAGATATAGAATCTACATATTGGTGCAATTCCGCTCCGAAAATGCACCAGATGTAGTTGTATACATTCTATATAGACTTACAACTCTCGGGATCTTCAGCACAGCCGAAAATTCCAGTTGTCCAAGGTTCGTCTGCAGGAAACTCAAAGCTTTCAGGAAGAGGCTGCCCGCATTCGTTGCACTTGCGAACCTGCCATTGACTCACATGATAATATATTCAAGTGTGCGGTTTTTTAACATAAAATTAAACAAAACTTCAGCCTATATATACGGGATCTAGAAGAAAACCAAATCCACCACACACGCACAAAAATAAATAAATAAATAAACCTCCAAACAAAGAATTCATAAAAATAAAAATAAATCAAAAGAAAAATAGTCATCTAAACAAAGCATTCCTTCAAATCTGCCACCATAGAAAATACATTGAAATTTGAAATTGACTGACACTCAACGCTCCGAACAAAGCAAAATCCAGATTTCATTAAAGTCTACTGCAAATAAACCCTCCAAGCAAGTAATTGACCATTTTTACTTCTTTTTTTTTTTTAATCCAAACAAAGCATTTCTTCAAAACAAAGCATTCCTTCAAATCCACCACAGAATGGATATTACATTGAATTTTACTGCCAATCAACACTCTAAACAAACCAGAATCCAGAGTCACTCCTTCAAATTCACCACAAAACAAAAACTACACAGAAATCTACTGCCAATCAACATTCCAAACAAGAATTTCATTAAAAAAAAATTAAGAACAAAATCCTCAAAACAAAGCATTCCTTCAAATCTTTGCCACACGAGAAATTACAAACTGACAGCCACTCAATACTCCAAACAAAGTAAAGTCCATAATCACTACTTGAAATTCGCTATAAACAGAACTTAAACTGAAATCTACTGCCAATCAACCTCCAAACGAGGAAGCGGTAACTTTTTTTAGGAAAAGATGGTCAAAACAATGCATCTCTTCAAATCCACTATAAAATAAAAATTACATTGAGATTTGCAGGCCACTCAACACTCGAAACAAAACAAAATCCACAATCACTCCTTCAAATTCACCACAAAACAGAAACAACGCAGAAATCTAACGTCATTCAACCTTCCATACAATGATTTCATGATAAAAAGTTTAAGAACTAATACTCGTGACAAAGCATTCCTTCAAATCCACCACAAAATAGAAATTACAATGAAACTAACAGCTACTCAACACTCCAAACAAAGCAAAGTCCAGAACCACTCCAAATTCAGCACAAAACATAACTTACACCAAAATCTACTGACAATCAACCCTCCAAACAAGGAATTCATACAAAAATTTAAGTACAAAAATCCTTAAACCAAAGCATTCCTTCAAATCCACCAAAAATAGACACTCAACTCTTCGAACAGAACAAATTCCATGATCAATACTTCAAATTCGCCAGAAACACAGCTTGCACCAAAATATAATGCCAATCAACCCTACAAACAAGGATTTCGTACATTTTTTCAAGAAAAATAATCCTCAAAACAAAGCATTTCTTCAAATCCACCACAAAACAGAAATTACATCCAAATTGACTGCCACAAAGCAAAATTCACAATCACTCCTTCAAATTCATCACAAAACAGAAACAACACTGAAATCTACAAAAATCAACCGTCAAAGTCCAAACTCCAAACAAATAATTCATAATTTGAAGACAGAGAAAACCCTCTAATCAAGTCAAAATCAGCAGCTCAAAGTTCTCAAAAAATGCAAATCAAAATCACAAGCATCGCAAAAACCTAATCTCGCACAAACCTGAGGGACGTGAATCGGCTGATTGAGCTCACCCGGCGTAATATCCTCCGCCGGCGCCTGATCTTTCGTGAGCTTCACATACCGCGATTGCACATTCCCGTCCGACATCGGATCTGCAACGAATCAAAGCGGAGTCAACAAAATGTAACAAAAACATCGTTTTCTAGCTCATTTCCTTCGTTTTCTCGGCAACCAAACAAGGTTGATGCAGTGCATTTTTACCTGCGCAGTGCAGAAATTAGAAATTGAACTGTCAACAGAGAATCTGCGAAGAGAAGAGTCGGTGGAGAGGATTTCGGAAATGGACAATGGCTGAGGTTCGGTTTCGTCAACAGGACGGACTCTTTTGGTTCTATTGACTTTAGTTGAAATGAATTTTGTGTGTACTTGCGAACTAAAGGTGTGTTTGGTTCCCGGGAAAATGGTGCGTTCCTTTTCTCTCTCATTTTCTTTTTACTTTTCTTTTTGAAAACGATTATTTATTTATTTATTTTGGGTCTAAAGTTCTAAACTGTGGGGGTTTTAGAGCGGATCTGCGCTTTGCCGGTTGACACTTTTAAACCGTTTGACCACACAAATTAATCGCCATTCGATATTTGTTTACATGTTAAGGATTTCACCTCTCCGAAAGGGTGCGTTGAGTGGGGACCGAAACCGATATCTCTTCTTACTCACGCAACTTGTGTTAATAGAGGTAGCAGAAGGTATGGTGGGATCGGGTTCGGATCAGTCTGAACCCAACGTAGCCCTAACCTTGGTCGGGTTAAGGCCAAAATTCGGGTTTAAGGCATAAAACATTGTTTTTTGCGGATATATCTGTCCCGCAAATATCACATGATCACTCGTACGAGCCTATTTTGCCAACTATATGTGTTAAACAACTGTGTCACTCCAATTGGGTAAAACTGTTATTTATTTAATTATCGTGTCATTTTGGATCCGAACTTACTTCGGAATTCAATCCAACTTCGAATTGATATTATATTTTTTCCTCGGCAATACTAACAATTTTGATGAAAATTGAACATGAGACATCTGAAGGAATCTATGCGCATTGAGCCGTTTGGACCGATGGATGTTGGTACTCAAATCGACCAATTTGATTACACAATTACATGAAAATTTACATATTTTGTACTAATATTCAATCTGAACAAATCTAAATCGAACGGACCCAAACAATTTGATTTAAATCAGTTTTTGTCATTTCAAATTCAAACAAATTTGATCTAAATCTGATCAAAACTTCAAATTGTCATTTCTAGTGTAAATAGTTGAGTGACCTGCACTTTATTTGGGGGTCGAACAACCAAAGGCATTCAAAATCAAATACCGCTAAAATTCAATTCGACTACTTTTCGGAATTGTACTCATCATAAAAAAAAATACATATTGAATTAGACAAGATCGCATATTTTACTATCGCTTTCTAATTGGACCCATATTAGTATCATCAATCAGAATCCGAACATATGTGTTCCAAATTTAATACGAAATTCGAATTGCCTAGTCCTATTTTCTAAAACATTAAAGACAAAAATAAAATGTTTAGAATGTACATATATACGTTATATTGATATTAATATACGTTGATGCGCTTGAGTTATACGAGTCCACACAGTGCATTAGGGAGTGTTGTTGTCTTGTCCACGTTGCTAAGAAATTTTTCTAAGTGTTTCGAAGTCCAGGTGTTACAATGTTCTTCTCTCCAAGTAAGGATATGAGTCTAACCTAAGACCTGCAAGAGGAACACACCAAAGAACGATGAGACCCGGAGTGGTTCCGGGACACCGCCTCAGGCGTGGGAATGAGATATCGTCCGAAAACAGTAGGAAGCTAAAGAGAGAGAAAATAATCTCGAATTATGGGACCCCTTCTCTCTTACCAATAAATGATATTAATAGAGCTCACCAAAGGCGCATAAGTACCGTCGCGTGATTGGCTGACTTGGTGGAGGCGGGACCGACTTGGGGTCTCTTGTGCCGAGTTTGAGTTGAGATCGAGACCTTGTAGCTCGAGGTTGCGACCTCGTGTCCGGAAGCTCGTCCCTACCGAGGAGTCTCGAGGACGCTCGTCTCTATCATGGGGTTCCAAGGATGCTCGTTCCTGTCATGGGGTCCCAAGGGTGTTTGTCCCTATCGTGGGGTCTAAATGGTGCTCGTCCCTATCATGGATCCCAAGGGTGCTTACCCCCATAGGGTCCCCGACGGTGTCCGCCCCATGGGGTCCCCAAGGTCGTGCGTCCATGAGGTCCCCAATGGTGTTTTCCTCATGGGGCCCCCAATGGTGTCCTTATGGGGTCCCCAATGGTGTCCTCCCCATGGGGTTCCCAATGGGGTCCCAAGGATATTCGTCCCCGTGGGGTCCTGAGGATGTGAGTCCCTAGTTGGAACATCAATGTCTTGAGACCAAGTCCACGGAGTTACGGTTCGAGCATGAGGTTGCGGGTTTGGGTGTCGGGAATAATTAAGTCCACCGACATGACTTCACCATGAGGTGATGACGTGGCGCCTATCTCGGAATCAAGTCCACTGAGCTACGGTCCGGGCATGAAGTTTATCAGGTCGAGTGTCGGGAGCAAGTCCGCAAGCACGACCTTGTAATGTGACGATGACGTGACACTCAGGCGTCATGTGTCGTGTTTCCATTTGTCGTGAAATACTTGTGATTTTTTGGGTAGCATCATACGTGAACAAAATAATTAATTAGTTCCCTATGATTAAAATCTCCCCGCAATAAGAGGCGACAAGAGGCAACAAGGATTTCTATGGTGTCGGTGCTTGGCGGTAGCATGTACTAAATGAGTAAAAATAGCATAAGAGTAAATCAAGGGTTTTCTTTTGAGTGTTGCAACCGCGTATCATGAATGGTGGTGGATCTAGTCAGTCTGGCGGGTGCTTGAGCGGAGCTTCAGATGCGGCATGTTTGGAGTCGGGAGAAGAGGCAATAAAGTCATAGCTGCTTGACGATGAGGAAGGGGACATGTTGGAGTTTGTTTTTAGTCTTTTTTACATGGTTACTATGTTTTGCTTTCGTATGATTTTGATGTTTAGTTTGGATCATTTGGTTGTATTGTCGCAATCTTGGCTTAGATTGGAGGTGTCGATTCAATGATATAACCTACGTTTTTTGGTAGCTTTTAGCTATTGTGTGAACATTTATTTTCTGTATTCCGATAGTCTTGTGATTCTATGCGTCACTATGCAGAGTTAGAATACTAGTTTGTACTTTGTATTCATAAGATTGTTAATAAAATTCATTATTTCCATAAATAAAAAATATATATGTAAACAAAATTATATGTATGAGTAATCTTTTAGGGGCCGTTCGTTTAATTTTTGTGAAAATGGAATTGAATTGTTGTCAATTCAATTGTCGGGAATT
>JAYMTK010003802.1:0-11830 GCA_036897405.1 Pelargonium myrrhifolium | reverse complement strand
ACATGAGCGGACCAAACTAGCTTCCAAAGTGGTGTCCTTCCAGCGACCCCGTCCAAAGAGCCATCAATGAAATTATGATATCTTATTAAAAGTTGTGGACGTATGGTGTCATCTCTTTATTGACATGATCCATATTTTTTATATTATGTCATATACATTGCAATTACCTTAAATTACAACTCTGTTCAACAAGAATGCGAATACTTAACAAGTTTAATCGATATAGAAATTTGAGTAATTGGTGATTTAAACACACTTTTTAGAAAGATGTTAGTATTGAGGTTTTATCTCAAACTTTCAACTAAATCTACATTTTATTTAAAATTATTTAAATACACTTTACCTCAAATAAATTTCAAATATACCACTAAGCATGTATTAACTGAAAAGACTGTTTCAAGTTAACTTGAACTCTCGAATTCAAAATCTAAAATTTGTAGTTGCATTAAAGGTACTCATTGCATATTAATTCTACATCCCTCATGATTTTTTTTTCTCAAAATATTAATGTGGTGACATCTAAGTGAATCGAAAAAAATTTATCTTTCGAACTACAATTTTCTTGAAACTTGTGATGAAAATCGTAGTTTTAAAACACAATAAATACTTCAAATTAACCTTGAAGGAAAATGACCAAGAAAATTTTATAATATTTTTAGTTAAGAGTTAAATGATATTTGAACTTTTTTATCATAAGAATAGTTTAGAATGCCGATCCTAATTTCATTATCCTTGATTTTGTTTGGAACATTTTAATTCAAAAAGTGTCCAAAAGAAGTGAATTACTAACAGAAATGACTTGGACCCTATCATTACCCACAAACAAATCTGGGTGGGTCGACAGGACAGCAGTGACAGACAGCACCAACACGATTAACGATATGCATATTTCATGAAACGCCACCGTTTTACACTCCTCCGCCATTCTTTGCTTGTTAGGGAGCTCGACTCTCAGAGTAAGCGAAATCGAGCTCCATCTCCATTTCTGCAACTCCCAAACACAGATCATCAATTCGCCACCACCACCAGGCAAAAAACGACCTGTCGTAACAATTCGCCAACAGTCTCGTTCACGAACCTTCCTCAATCGATGGTCGTCGTATTAGCTGATTGGTGCAGCAATTGCTAGAACCAGATTCAGATCGACGTCCCTCACCATCAGATATCTCCAATTCTTGACAGAAACCTGGTTCGATCTGATCGTTTCAAAACCCTAGAGAAGGAGAGGGAAGAGGGAATCGTCAACAGTAATGGCAGGGGCAGTCTCGGCGCTGTTCCTCCTCGACATCAAGGGCCGTGTTCTCGTCTGGCGCGATTACCGCGGTGATGTCACCTCCGTTCAAGCCGAGCGCTTCTTCACCAAGCTCATCGAGAAAGAGGTTTGGCTTCTCTTCTTTCACCGATTCGGTAGTGTTTGTGATTGGTTTCTGAGAAAATTGGGAAAAATTCTGGAACATATGATTTTTTTGCTGTATCTGAGATTAGTTGAACTAGTCTCCTAGTTGATTAACTTCCTTAGTAGCAGAGAAACAATAATATGAATTAGCTTTTTGTCTCCAGAATTTAGCTTGATTTTGTAAATGTCTTTGTGGCTTTTTTACTGCTTCCAGGGGGATCCGCAGTCCCAAGATCCAGTGGTGTGTGACAATGGAGTCAGCTACATGTTTATACAGCACACCAATGTTTATGTGATGGTGGCAACAAGGCAGAACTGTAATGCCGCAAGCCTTCTTTTCTTTCTACACCGCATTGTTGATGTAAGATCTATGGGTATTTTTAGTGTTATGCCTTTTGTCTATACGAGTTTGGTAAATTCTAAATTGAAGTGTAAAATGAATGATTTTGCATTGCTGTTGCTACTTGATATCAGGTGTTTAAGCATTATTTTGAAGAGTTAGAAGAGGAATCACTTAGAGATAACTTCGTGGTAGTGGTAAGAGTACATTTTGAGCTTTTCAATTTACAGATGCCTGGTATGCTCGATTACTAAATGTGATATCAGTAAACAGTTCAATTAAGTTTTGACTTATTACTTTGTTTGCAGTATGAGTTACTTGATGAAATGATGGACTTTGGTTACCCTCAATTTACTGAAGCAAAAATTCTTAGTGAATTTATCAAGACTGATGCTTATAGGATGGAAGTTGCACACAGGCCTCCCATGGCTGTAACAAATGCAGTGTCTTGGCGCAGTGAAGGGATACGTTACAAGAAGAATGAAGTAGGCCGTTCTTATTTGATTTACTGTTTAAGGTTGTTTTCTTATGTTTGAAGTAACTGGATGATGATGGTTTTGTGTTGTATCTACAGGTGTTCTTGGATGTTGTGGAGAGTGTTAATATTCTT
This sequence comes from Pelargonium myrrhifolium, assembly GCA_036897405.1. Classification (NCBI taxonomy): domain Eukaryota; kingdom Viridiplantae; phylum Streptophyta; class Magnoliopsida; order Geraniales; family Geraniaceae; genus Pelargonium; species Pelargonium myrrhifolium. The sequence goes on along the minus strand of JAYMTK010003802.1, from coordinate 9,484 downwards.
GTGAATAGCAACGGGCAGATAATTAGGTCAGATGTTGTTGGGGCACTGAAGATGAGAACATATTTGAGGTGTGCTGGCCAATCTAGTTTGAAGTTATTCAGTTTGTATTAGTTGGTAGTTATTCTTTTGGATCATATATTCTTTATTGTCTCAACTATAGTTCTATGGTCAAAGATGTTTAGTGGAAACCAAATGCATGCAATTGATGCAATAGCTCTTACCCTGAAACTGTAGTCTAGGATTTTCAGTTTTGTTTGTGTTTTACGGCAAGAATATCAATGATACTGATACTGCTAATTATTCATTTATTTGATCAATATTTTGAAACTGGATATTTCAAACTTCTTAGTATTGTTGCTCAGATTCTCACTTTGTACTTCTTGTGTGCTTTGGGTGATGCCCCTTTTTTGTTGTTGTTGAAAAACTGGCCCGATAGTTTCTACCCACCCCACCCAACAAGATTCAAACTCACCACCTCCACTAAAGAAGTGTGATACCTCTATTGGTTTTATGATGCATCTAACTTTCAGTCTTACAAATTATAAAATACTGTGAAATGTTGTCACCTTTCTGAAGATGAATATTAGAGTGAGCATTGCAGAAGATTATCAATAATGACTCAAATTTGAGATTATCACCTTTCTTTACATTTGAATTACTAGGTTAATTTTGAAACTTAGCTTTCTGTCATTAATGCATGCCAAAATATTGATTTCTCCATTCGTTTGTGAGCTTGCATATCTTTCAACCTATATTCAACAACTGCGGAGACTACGAGGCTACCAAGAGACTAGTTTGTTTGAGGATATGGTATAACTGTGTTTAAAAAATATAAAAGATCTAGGAAACAGGGAAAAAAAATGTTGCTCTCTCTCTCTCTCTCTCTCACACACACACACACACACACAATCACACACAGAAGTGTGTTCATTTCCTAGTTTTGTTTCTTCATTTGAAACTTGGTTGTGAACGCTATCTGGAAGTTGGTATTTATAATTGGTTTACATGTACAGTGGCATGCCTGAGTGCAAACTTGGCCTGAATGATAGAGTACTATTGGAGGCACAGGGTCGAGCGACTAAGGGAAAGGCAATTGATTTGGATGACATCAAGTTTCATCAGTATGTAATCTTGTTCTTTGTTCTAAATTCTGGTATTGATTATGAGATTTGTTCCAAGTGTTTATTTAATATGCCCTGATATTTCCCAGTGTAAGTTCTTAACCTAGATGCCAACTTTTGCTCTAGGTGTGTGCGCTTGGCCCGTTTTGAGAATGATCGTACTATATCTTTTGTACCTCCTGATGGATCTTTTGATCTCATGACATATAGGCTCACCACACAGGTTCTTGTTTTTATTTTTACGAATGCTGCTAGTTCTGCTGTATTTTTGCTTTTTATTGAATTGTTCCCTCTTTTTGATTCCAGGTAAAGCCTCTAATCTGGGTAGAAGCTCAAGTTGAAAGGCATTCAAGAAGTCGTATTGAGATCACGGTAAAAGCTAGAAGCCAGTTCAAGGAGCGTAGGTATTAAAATTTATGTTACTGCTTAAATGTTCCTATAGCTCTTAATTCTGGACTAGGAGATGGTATTCTAATGACTTATGTCCATATGCATGCTCATGAAATTTTAATTGTGCAGCACTGCCACAAACGTCGAGATTGAGTTGCCTGTTCCTTGTGATGCTACAAATCCAAATGTTCGAACATCTATGGGATCCGCAGCTTATGCCCCTGAAAGCGATTCATTAGTCTGGAAAATCAAATCATTTCCAGGTGGTAAGGTATAAATTTTGTACTTATAACCATTTTACGGTTTGTTTGCAATAACTATATTTGATTATGCAAATGGCAATCAGGTTTTTTATTTTTTAGAATACTGTGTGCGGATTTGAATTTTGTAGGAGTATATGATGAGAGCAGAGTTTAGTCTTCCCAGTATAACAGCAGAAGAGGGAGGTCCTGAGAGAAAAGCTCCCATTCGTGTGAAGTTTGAGATACCATACTTCACTGTTTCGGGAATACAGGTTTGCTATCTCAACTTAAATGTTCTGTTATTTCACTAATAGTATGTGGTTCTTACTGCTTTCATCAATTGTTCAAAGTACTCTATCTCCCTCATATAAACATGTATCGAGAAATGGAGAAATAATTTTGACAAGTTGTTGCATCATTGTGGTGCTGGCAATTTCGGTCATGACCCATGACTCACTGACGCGACACGAACACAACACAAATTTTAGCGAGTTTGCGTTTAGCTTAACCATGGTAGTGTCGACTAACCCAACCCATTTACTTAATTGTGTTGAGTTCATGTCAAACCTGTTTGATTAAATGGGTCGTGTAACTCATTTAATGGTGGAAATGTAATTTTTACTACATACCGTGTCCAAAATGACCCATATAAATTAAATGGTTCAATTATATCGGGTCATGTTGTGGAAATTTGAACTCAATTATCTAAACTGGTTGACCGTGTCGTGTCAACCTGCTCATAAATGGGCCATGTTCATGTCGTCTTACTCAACCCTTTTAATAATTGGGTGATGTACGGGTGGACCCATTTAATAAAATACTAAACTTTCAACATGTCCCACGAACATGAATTGCCACCCATAACTGGCACCTCTAAATTTGCTAAAAAAATTATACTGAGAAACAAGTTATATCTAGTTATCTGACTGCTCCAATTGGTTCATATAACTACTTCCTAATAGTAAGCATATATTTGGACTCAAGAAGCTATTTTCTTTAAGTCGAGCATATCAGTTGTTCTTGGCACTCTTTTCCAAGGAAGATAACCTAAAATATTTTATCTTAGCGATGAAGCACTTTTTTCATATTGTTACCATATGGTTTTTACGGGGTGGATGGCTCAGATTTCTAGCTCGTTTGGCTATTATAGTGTGTAGACAACACAGATAGGATTTCAAATTGAATTTTACTTCATCTATAATTGCGAGGGTTGATGAGTTGCTTGCTCAATGTATCCATATTTGTATCGATCTATTTGAATGATAGAGACAGTATAATATTCTGGTGTGCAGCCTTGAAAATTGATTGCTCAGTAAAAAGTAATTGCTGTTAGATGGCATTTTGTTGAAAGAGGGCACTTACAAAAACCATATAATGCTAAGCATATACATAAAGTAAACCTAGTTGATAATGACTTTCACCACATAGAAGAACAGTTTTGTGGCAGATACATGCAAGATATATTAAGTGATGGTGTTTACATACTTTTGTAGGTTCGGTACCTGAAGATCATTGAGAAAAGTGGCTACCAGGCCCTTCCGTGGGTGAGATACATAACCATGGCTGGCGAGTACGAATTAAGGCTTATATGAAAACTACTCCCAGCTGTTGATGTTTCCAAGCATGGCAGATGATAATGTATAAGTTTTGCAAAGCGAGCAGTTTGGACCAGTGATTTCTTGTCAAAGTATCTTACAATTCTAGTCTTGTTGTCTATCTGTGCATTGTAATTGTTTTCCTTACAGGTTTAAAAGAGTTAATGGTTATTGGTTACTCAATTTTTACTTTGAATGAAACCCATAACATTTCCTTCCTCTCTTTTTTTTGTTTCATTTGGCAATTGAAATGATGTAAAATCTTGAAACTATCTTTGTGTGTGTGAAATGAATTGATAAATAAAATTGAAATTTCCACAATAATATATTGTCGAAAAAACTGAAGATCCATCACTTTTCTGAAAAGCAAGACGTAGAGGTCATTCATTATTAAAGGTGTAGGGTATGTGTTCAGCTTGTCTCACATTTGTACGACATGTCAAATATTTTCCACAATGTATTATTGACCTTGACTGGGAAAACAAACAAAAAAAGGAAGACTTGAGACTTGGAACCATAAGAAAGAAGAGATAGACATACCTCAAAACTCAGTTTCATATTGCTTCAAAATTGCTCTCTCTTTGCAATTGTCTCTCTTTGTGAAGATCAGAGTTAGCAGGAAAAATGTCAGATGCTGTAGTGAATTTCTTTGTCAACAGATTGAACTACCTGCTGATTCAATATCCAGAAGCTTTTGCAGGTGTAGATGTCCAAGTCCAACAGTTGATGAGATTAGAGGCTTCACAAAAGCTGAGAGAGATGATAAATGAGGGTGAGGAGTATGGAGAAGAAGAGGAGTCTGTTGTGGAGTGGGTGCAGAAGCTGAGAGAGAGCATCTATAAGGGTGAGGATTGCGTTGATGAGATGACACTTGTAGATAGTAATTCTCTCCATAACAAGACCCAATTGGAGAGCATCAATGCCTGCCTCACTCACATCTTGAATTCCGGAGGATATCAGTAATCTTGGCGAGTTACAAACGCTGGACATAAGGTGGTGTCAAAATTTATCATCAGTGCAAAATATTCGGGTTGAAGTTACCAATAGGCATGGAGAGGCTGAAGAACCTTAAAGGTGTGAATGCTGGGAGCTACACTACACAGATCTCACTTCCTTAACTCAGCTTAGGGAACTTACCTTGTGCAACTTCTCAGAAGATTATAGTACCCAACTTTATTTTACATCCATCACGCAGATGAGAGGTCTTGTGTCATTGAGTTTGATCAATTTTGATGGATTCCGATATCTTCTACCCAGCTTGGATCAATTTTCACCGCCACCACTTCTAAGGAAGCTCTGGTTAGAAGGGCGTTTAACTAATCTTCCAGGATGGATCTGCTCTGTCGAAAACCTTACTCACCTCAGATTATGCAACTCCAGTTTTTTGGGAAAGAATTCAGCAAAGCTGGAGGTATTTGCTTATTCTTCACGTGGACTGACTGAGATAGAACAAGGGTCCTTCCCGTGTTTGAAATATCTAAACCTCAGGTTCTGTCCCAAGTTGATGCTTCTTCCGGAAGGACTGCAAAATGTCACCACACTGCAAGAACTCAAGTTCTACAATTTGGACGCTGATCATGCACGAAGACTACTTTCCGCTCAAGGAAAAGAAAACTACAAGATCAAACATATTCCAAAGGTACACAATTATGTTCCTACTGGTTTGTAAGTTTGCTGATTACATTACATGGCCATATTTGATGCATGAAAACCAAACATTTAACAGTTTAGATATAGTGTGACTTTTTGTAAACACCAACAGTGTCATTATGATGGTAATGAGATAACAGCAAGTCGTTTTAACTTCATATTTTCATCAATAAATCCCAAGTGAGCCAATCCAAGACATACAGAACCCAAAACCCCCCAAACCCTCCCAGAACAGTAGAGATAAAAATGTTGCAGAGTAGCTTCAACATCTTCACCACCTATTATTGCTCCTCCTCATCCACAGCAGAGTTTACCTAGATATTGTGGCACACAAGCACTTCACATCTATGCAAGTACCCATATCCCGAGGCAAAATGATGGCATTGTCGCACAAAAGCACACGAGAGCCATGGCTGAGGCAGTTATAGTTTTCTCACACTCATTGGTCACGCAGTTATAAAGCCCATATCTGGAAAGAGATACAATTGCCCCAGCTGCAATTGCTGCTGTGAGTGTGAGAGTGGATGTGATCTGCACACATCCGGAAAAAATATACTCATTAAATTAGTCTATGCAGGTTCAAGCTTTAAAAAGCAAACCTAAATTCTTGAGCAAAATGATTTTGCATATATTGTTTACTTCAGTACGAATCAAAACCATTACTAAGAAAGCCAACATATCAAGTGATACGTTCTCTGTCGAATACATGGAGCCAATATGACATTGAATCACGATACAACATCGATGATGAAATAACTAAAAGTGCTAGAAATCTTACCGTATCACCAATAACAAACCAAAATACGTAGTCCTTAAAGGAGCACTTCACTAACAGAGCGTAGGTGTTGAGGATGATTAGCGAAAGACTCCAAAACGTATGGAGACCAGTAACCACAGCAAAGTATCTAATGTGGGATATAAGAGAAAAGATCACGTCATAAAGCAAAAAAATGACATTTGAGTACAAAACCACAAACAAAATATATGTTGGCATGTTGCTGCAATTTTCCAGACACATTAGCTTCAATTCAAACAAACAAACATGATATATCAATCGAAAAGAAAAGAAAAGAAAAAGTATTTACTTTAGAAGATGCATTAAAGCATAAACAATCACACATGTATATCAATTTTGTTCCACAGAAATGGATAGCTTACACTTCATCAATTTAAGGCATGCTAGGTGACTTGGTTGCAATTTTAGAAAAGGGAAACCTAGATTAGTATTTCAACATTATTCATTTTAGGAAACGTTTGATAATGTTCATATTATGGATGCAATACCAACTAAGTTAAACCGTTGAATGCATGTCACATTTCCATTCCCTTGTCATTGCATGACAACTATAGAATAATAAGGTGCTTCTGCAGTACCGATGTGGTGGAAAACGGTGAAAAGAACTTATTCTTAAAACTTGGGTGCATCAAATGAATAAGTATTAATATTTTTCAGAAAACGTCATTGCTATCATCATCATTTTTCCCTCTCTCACAAACGTGCGCTCAGAGCAGTGTCACTCCCCAACCAAAATGCTAGACTGCTTATTCCTATTCCAGTTTTACAATATGAAACACTATTTGACCCTTTTTCTTCTTCCAAATATTTCTAGATGAATCAAAATTATTTTGATTAAGATAACTTGCAGATCTGAATCACTAAGCTATATCATGAACATAACACTAATAGATACTAGATAGGCTCAACAAACTAGCAACCTAAAAAGGCCAATTATGAGGAGAAATAGCTATCCATATCAAGCAACTACCTATATATGTACTCTGGTTTGGCATGATCAATAACATATGATGTACTTTTAACAACCGCAAACTGTTGAGAAATTTGTTAACCATATGTTCATATGCTAACAAATTTAATTTCAAGTGTAACCAAATTCAAAGCCGATTAATTACAATCCACATGCCTTTGGATTAGAAGTTCATGAGCAAGTTATAATTTGCATAATGAATGTGTTTGGCCTTTTGTAGACAGCAACACTTTTGTTTCCCAAAATCTTCTTTATATTAACAAATCAAACATTCCACTATGGCTAATATGCCATAACATTGATCATAGATTTCTAATTCTTAATGAACTTCTATTAACCAAAAAAACATATTTCTAAATCCCCCCAAACAAAATTGAAACCTTATCCCTAACTTTGATTAATCACAAGACAACTCTGAACAACAACAGCTCTCCACCATGGAGTCAGACACCGGGGACAATAATAATATAAAGAGACTAAGCAATCTTCTAAACTCACCTTTATGTAAAATCATGTACACCTAAATTCTCACTCTTTAACAAAAAATCCTAATCATTTTATTATTCTCATTTGTCAAATCCAAAATCCATATCCAGACACTACCTAAATGGGAATAAAAGCAAAAGCACAATAAAAGAACAAGAGGAAAAACAAATAGTAGGGAGAAACTATCCTCAAGATGTTTTGTAGAAGTTATGCCACAATTCTTTTTTCTTTTTCTTTTTCTCAAAGCTACTATAGTAGATATGCAGGAGAGATTTCAAGTAGAATCATGCAGAATATGCAAGAGGTGGAAGGAGAATGGACTGTCTCACAACCATTTGTTTTGGTCCATTTGAAATAAAGGACAATTTCTTCTAAAATAACAAAAAGAGTGGAGTTATCAAATCCAAATAATCAGCATCATTTTCCAAAGCAAGCTCAAAAGTAACAAAATAATATAAACAAAAAAGAAGCAAGCAAAGATTGATACCGAAAGGGTGTGACACTGGAGAAGTTCACGGTAGTAACCATGAAAAGGAACGCCCCGAATGCAAAGATAAACTGAATCAAACTGAAAATGAGGCTGCCAATAGTCCCCACCTCGCCCTGAATTTTTTTCGTTTTCCCCTTTGGGCCATTAAGGTGGACCTCTGCGGCAAGAGGACCTTCCACTGGATGAACCTTAGGGCAAATCGGATTCATAGTTTAGGCTATTGGAGGGTATGACTGCAAAAAATTGAAACAGAAAGAAGATGATGAATAAAACTCTACTGAAGAAAATGGCAGCCAACAATGCATTAGAAGATTGTGCTGTCTATCATCAGTACATTTGTACCAGCTAGTTTGCATAGCTATGTTGAAAAAAAAAAAAAAAACTTTATAAATAGGAGATTGTGCAAAGATAAATTTTGAAGCAATTACCATAAAGATCTCATGCTCAATCACATTAACTATCACTTCCATAATTATGTAAGACTTACACTCCATACTCAAGCAGTCGAGCATTTCAAACCCAGAACACCAAGAACCCTCATTTTCACACAAAGATGTACCAACACACACACACACACCAGAAGGCCACACCATCGACACAATCAAAACAAAAAACAGCTTCAAAAACCTATAAGCTTAATCAGTAAAAATAAGAGAGATGATTAGAGGGAAACAACAGTAAGCTTGATCATTCCACTCAAGCCAAAACCCTACGTACCAATGTACCATACTGGTTCTCCTCATTTTCTCATAAACCAAATAGACTATTCATAACTTTACTATATTCCACAAAACCCCAAATCATAAAATTACTATATATGTTCTCTAACCAATTAATCATCAAGAAATCTCCAAGAAGATCAAAATCCCAATCAATTGACAAATTCACTACCATAACTACATAAAACCAAAGAGCACAAGAACCCTCGTAAAAAAATGTACTGGCAAGTGGCAACAACAAACCCAGAAGGCCAAAATCAAAGCACGAGAACGATGTCAAGAAAGGCAGATCAAAATGCATTCCCAGAAAGCTGAAGTGTAGAAGAATAAGGAAATGCTTACAGAGCAAGCTGGGACTTCTGTGTGTGGCTATGCGTCTCTTCAGTGTTTGTGTGCGTGACTGCAATTATTAGCTTGCTTTTATAATCGAGAAGAACAAATGGTTTCTTAAATTTGAATTTGAAGAAAAGGAAAAATGACACAGCATTTGTCTGGTTAAAAATGGGCTCATCGTGAATCCAGCACTATCATATACAAACTTGGCTACCTGTTGAATAAAAGAGAATCGCACAATTCTGGAAAAAAGAAGAACTAGAAGCCATCTCTTACAATGTATTTGGCTATGGGAAAAAATGGCTCAATTTGGTGATGAACCAAAAACAGAAAAGCACAAGCTACGTCACTCCCATATATCGCAGCATATTTGACAGCTCACAAATGACCCTTTTAGGCTATGGGGTTGAAGACAAGAGAAAGCACTATATACGATCTCGTGTATATACGTTTGGTACACCGTAACGAAATGGAATGGAATGAGCATTCTAGGCAGAATACTATTACAGGCTGAATCATCATTCCATGCAGAGCGTTTGGTATAAACTTAGAAAAAATTTTATATTCTAGCTAGAATGTTTATTCTAATGTTTGGTATAACTGTTTTGTATATCGCAATGAAAAGAATATTGATCAATTTTACCAAAATACTCATAAACGTATTTAGCATTCTTCAAAACCAAATGTCCCAA
>JAYMTK010003801.1:0-11835 GCA_036897405.1 Pelargonium myrrhifolium | reverse complement strand
AAAAGTAGTCGTAAAAGTGACAGGTGTCCTACTTTTACGACGGGGACGCTTACCCGTCGTAATTTATGTCGTAAACCCATATTTACGACAGAATTTTGTACCCGTCGTAAATGTGCCCCGTCGTAAATATGGCCGAATTCTTGTAGTGTTGTATATTCTTCAAACAACTAATATGTTGACTACCTTGATCAGATATTAGCTACTAATCAAAACTATTTGTATTTAATTCAAGGGTTAATTACATTTTCCTATTATGTACTATAACCCATTTGCAATTAACTATTATGAACTACCAAATTAACTTTTAATTACCTTGTACTTTCATTCCATTAAAAAAATTGGTCCTCCGTCCAATTTCATCAGTTAACTTGGACGGAATTTTCAATTTTTTGTAAAAATGACGATTTCGCCCTTGTTCTTCAATGAAGAACAAAGTTGAAGTTTCCAGCGAGATCACCAACCAATTCTCGTCGGAAACTGCATATTGTCGCCGAAATTTGCAAAATCGAATCAAACTTGTTGCCGGTGACCGGAGATCGAGGAGAGCTCCCCGGATATGGCAGAGCTCGTCGGAATGTCTAGCCTCTCCGACCGCTTCCTCTTCAGCACCGTCGGAGGAGACGACGACGACGACGCCGCCGAGGAAGAGAAGACTAGCTGGTTGGCGAAACAACGAGCTCTTCGGTGTTCTTGTCGTTGTCGAGAGTCAGAGCCACCTGAAACCACCTCAGGCGGCGGTTTCATTGACCTCAAGCGTCAGTGTTCTCTGCCTCTTCTCGGGCGTCCAGCTTCTTCTTTTTTTTCTTTTAATAATAATAATAACAACAACAAATGGCATTTTGGTCTTTTTAACTGTGATCAACGAAAGGAATTTGAGGAAAACTAGGACGGAAGACCAATTTGTTAACGAAATGAAAGTACAATTAAAAATTAATTTGGTAGTTTATGGTAGTTAATTGCAAATGAGATACAGTAAAACTTAAGAAATCGTAATTAACTCTTAATTCTATACGTAAATTTGCTCTCTACAATTAATTAATATGATTCATCGAGCAATTACAATTTAAAATACCAGTACCTTTCCTTTTCTCTCAACAAATGTTAATTAAAACTTGTTAACAGTACGAAAGTGAGCCACAAAATGTACAGAAAGATGCCTGCATGTATTGCTGAATAGCTGATAAAAGTTAAATTTGTATGGAATGTTTATAATTATATATAACAAAACAGCCCACAAATAGAGAAAAAAAGAAAGAGCTTTGCTTTTAAAAGTTGTTAAAAGGGACACCCACTTTCTGCAATAAATTAAGATTTGGTGCATTTTGTTTCTCACCTTGCCACAAACTTTATCTTCCTCTCCTTCCTGCTTTTGAGGGAAAAAAATTAGATTCCAAAATGCTCTCTCTCTATCTCTCACATTTTCATTAAAATAATCCAATGTTTCCTGTCAGGGATATTTATCAAACACATATAAAATTAAGTGCATGAACACCAATTGATATATAACTACATATTATTATCTCTCTAATCTAATCAAACTTAAAATAAACAAAGTTTAGCTCCATAAACATCAAAGGAATAAGTTCCTTAATTTGCTTTAACCCAAGTGTATTTCATATATATGTATAAGAATCTCAGTCTAATTATTAGTGGCTGTGATTCAGTTATATCAATGATGTGATATCGTCTCATGAATTAACACTTATATTTATTTTAATGAATTTGTGAATACGAAATATCCATTCAAGTTCATTTTTTGCGTTTTCGTTAAATATCCGTTATTAATAACTTGATTGAGGCTCATTCTCTCTCTGTATAAATAGTACAAAAGTGTTTAGTCATTAATAATTCTAATATGCTTAATTATGATTCATTAAAACTACAATACATTAAAACAAAAGCATCAGTTTGATGCACTTAGAAATTAATGTAATAATTTGCAAAACGATTGATACATTTCTCTCCTTTTCCCTTCATAACTTTTCCGAGATTCGTTTTTTTAAAGTAACTTTTTAAATATTCAAATGAATGCTCAATATATATATTAGAACTGGTTTCTCAAGTTCTTGATGTGTGCAGCTGATGAACAAAGAAATAGAATTAACATGGTACATACATTATTAATTAATTATATAGTGCTTTTGTCTACAACCTGATGTAAAAAAAATAGTATGTTGGTTCATAAAGAAGAAAAAGAAAAATGAAATCATAAACAACTTTGTTAAAAAATAAAGCAGTCTAAGATGGAGGCTTCTAATTACTAGATCTTTAGACACGCAAAAAAGTTACAAAAGAGATCAAGTAAAAAAAGATAGAGAATAATGATACAATTTTAGGGTAATTGCATATGCCTCTCACCAAATATGAGCGTTTTGCAAATATATGCCCAGAAGTTTTTTAAGCGGCATATATCTTCTATTACGGTGCGCAGAACTGGTCACCGAGTCTCTTTCCGGCCAGATCTGCCATGGCTGAGAAGAGATCAAAGAGAGATGAGAGATTCGGCGTGAATGAGAGATTGAATTTTAGGGTTTTGAGAGAGAATAAGAGAAGAGAACATTTTAGCCATTTCACAATAAAATTAACAAAGTTAATAACATAATGGTTCAACGCAACATAGTAGGGGTTATCTGCTACCTAAAAACCTTCTGCACATATATTTGCAAAACACTCATATTTAGGGGGTGCATATGCAATTACCCCTGATGCTACCCAAAAATTCATGAATCCGAGAGCGGATCGGAGCCCGACACGTGGCACCCGAATGTCACATCACCCACGCGTGGAATAGCTTAACCCATGGGCCAAAATCAACTACGCAAGCCCCGAGACCCAACTCACTTCTAAAGGCCTAAAAGACAACTCCTTGGGCGAGGCCCATCGGTATGACCCAAGATAAACCCTCGGGACCCCAAGTCCCGGAACGATTTGTTCTCACATCCGCCCCTAGAGAGGACCTAGCGCTCCTAGCTTTTCCCGATCAACCTCGTCCTTAAGTGCTCTCCTTTACGCCCCGACTATGGAGGCCCGAGCGAGCCATATAAGCATCACGCTGGGCCGCGCCCCCCGTGACCATCATGAACTCGGGATAGGAATTTCCAGGACATGAATCAGGGACACAATTCTTGAGGACAAAATCTCCGGGACAGGAAATTGGGGAGACGAAACCACATCCCCAACCAGGGCCCATTTTGTGGTCCCCCCCAGTACAACTTCGTCAGATGCCGACACGTGTCCACCTCTGGTAAGGTCTATAAATACCCTTCTCATGGTAAGAGAAAAAGATTCAATCTGAGTTCAGTGAATAGTGAATCGCGAGAATCTTACTCTCACGCCTGAAGCGGTGTCCCGGAACCACCTTGGGTCTCATCGTTCTTTGGTCTGTTCATTTTGTAGGCTCAAAACGGAACGACACTCTCAAATCTGAGAAAGAAGAAGTTAAATCAGCCCCGACGTGTGTTCCAAGTATCCAAATCAATTCTCCAAGACTCGATAGCTAGGCCCATTGGATTCTACCGCATTCTGGACTCTAAAGCTAGCAACTAGAAAGCCCATCCACAAACTCTAAGAATTAAACGACAACACTTCCTGTGCGTTTTGACTATTGAAAAATCAAGGCGCATCACCCCCTAGAATTTTTATTGAACAATTAAGCTTGATTTATTAACTTCAAATTAAGAGAGAATAAAAAAATTAGTCCAGTTAATCCCACTATTGTTCTTCACAAACCCTAACGCATTGTTCTTAGGAAAAGCCACAAGAAGCGACAAATTCTCTACTTATGCTTGCTATGAAGATAATGATCTTTTTTGTGATTCTAAAGTAGAAACATCTTTAAGGTTTAAAGAAGAGATGCTTATCTATGTAATTTTTTTTTCTTAATCATCCCATTTTGGTTTACATTTAATTTGAACCCTTATAATGCTCCATCTTTCCGGTGCTTTTACAAAGATGGGAATGTTGGAGTTACGAAAATCAAATAAAGAAAGAAAAGTTATTCTTTTACACTACAAACGCATCACAAAGCATGAAAAGTAGTGCTCTTTCGACATTTCTTAGGGAAGATTTGCTTTAATTTTCTTTTCTTTTCCTCTTCTGAAGTTGATAAAGTTACTTCCCCTTTGCACAAACCCTACGTTTTGGATCATACCTTAATCCTACTTTGCGCTTCCCCAAGATTCCTTCACACATGCTATAATAACCTCATCAATAATGCATTAGTTTTAGGGGTAATTGCACATGAACTTTTGTGCTTTACACGTTTTGCAAATGAATACTCTAAAGTTTTATTTTAACTTTTGACTACCATGTACTATACCAGGGGTCTCTCTGTCACAGAATATTCCATTTTTTAACTAAATATGCCTTGGTACTTAATTTCATGAAATTCTCACTAGTGACATGGCTACACGTGATTGGTTGGTGAAGACATTGTTCTCATAGTGTGCTCATGTCTTGCCTCTGTGCATAACCTTTTCGATTTTTCGATCCGACACTTAGTCTAGTGCATAATGGATGGTGACTTAAGTTTCTTGAAACGTCTATTGTCTAAAACGTGACGTTCTAGTATAACGTGGACTCATCAACCATCTTAAGTGTTGGGCCTTAACTTTTTTGTGCAGTTATGTTCAAAGTGTGAGCCACATGTATGCGATTCTTGAGACATCTTGTTGGGATTATTTTTTTAGGAGGTCTTACTGAACTCCAAAGAAGAGATCGAAAGAATGCATTGATAAGCCTACTTGAAGTGAACGAGTGAATGGACAAGTGGGCGTATCATCAAGAGGCACATGAGTGGGTGTGTATATTGGTTAAATGTGTTGGACTGTCAAAGTCGCTACAACAAAATGTGAGATTCATGACATCATCTAAGCCACTTCGCTGCAACGAAGAGTTGGTGTTGCAACGAATCATTGGGTCAATTGTATTAATGCACAAACAAGCAAAAGGCGTGGCGATAGTCGAATTTATGTTTGTCTAGCTAGGTGTTCTGATGCAACATATTTACCATCTCGTTACAACACCCGATGTGTTTCTCTGCTGCAAAGATGGTGGTCTTGTAGGGAAATCCTCGGCACATTTTTGAGTTCTTAAAGGGAATGTTATGCTTTGTTGGTATGAAAGTTCATCACTTGGGAGTTATTTTGGCCTTCTAATGAGGCTAGATAAAGTGTTCGGTTATTCGAAAGAGGTTAAGGTTTACGTCTAGCCAAAATGCCTAACGCTAATAGTTTGATTTTGGGCTCTTGGAAGGATTATGGTGTTTGATTTTGGGTTGAGTTTTGGTATGAAGTTCTTGAGATAGGGCTTGAACACCATAAAGGAGAGCGCATTATTAAGTGAAAGTCAAAGCGTGGATATTCTCTCTACCAAGTAAACAAACTAGATAGAATATTTAGAGTGAAAATATAACAAATATGTAAAAAGAATTTGAGATCCCTTACTCTTAAAATAGATGAGATATTTATATACTCACAAAGTGAAACTCTAGAGCTATGATCGTTATATATCGACTTGTTGTTGATGATGTCATACTAGGCATGATGATTTTATGTTTTGGTCATGAGAATGTCATTTTTTTCAAAGTGAATTCATGATAAGGTAATGATGACATGACAAACATGCTACAATGATTTCATTTAGGCCATATTTGGGATCGCTATGCAGCCCAATGGCTTAGAGGCTCGAGTGGTCTGATGTCTCAGCAGCCAGGGTGGATCAATGGTCCAATGGCCCGATTGTTTGGTGATTCGGTTTTTCTGACAACCTGATGGAATGACAAATCATGCATTTGAGAGGTAGGAGTTAGGTCTTGAAGTTCCCCTTAGGAGCTAGGGCCTTAAGTTACCCCCTAAGTGGTAGAGCATGAAGTTGCCTCCTAGGGTTAAGGCTTATGGGCTCCGAGCATGTCAACGTTTTTTTTTTTTTTTTTTAGTTTTTAAATCGTCACATTGTTGATCTACACAGTAAAGTAAAATTGGGGACCTTAAATCGATGGTGAGATTAATTTAGTGTGTCGTGAGGAGTAAAAGCAGAAACTAACAAGTATTGAATCTACTTCTAAAATTGTCCTTAATTCTTTTAAATTCCAATAAATGAGATAAGATTAAGCGAGAGCACAAGGACAAAAAGCGCTAATGGCTATAGGACTCCCCTCCACAGGCATGGAACAACTTACAATTATGAGATTTTCTTGATCTCTTACAATTAATTTTTGGTAAGACAACTCGCTTAAGAAAAGGACGGCGTGATACGACTCATAGTTGTGGGCTCTCCTTGAGCCCTTGTACTAAGATTGTTTAGTCATTAGCGAGTCAACTCGACGTCTAGGATTGATTAGTCCTCCACAAACATGGATACACCACGGACATGGGCCATGTGGTCTTCATTTTGTTGACCATATTGACTTCCTCGTGACTTAGCAACTTTTGCCCTCCAAGATTTCAAAGGTTTTTAGTTTGGCTCATCCTCCTCATTTTTTGGGGTATTTGTCTTCATATAATTAAGTGTCCAAAGGAGCCAAATTGCTTGAACGAAAACACACGGTCGAGGATTTGAGGCTTGATTGGTTTTTCACTTTTTATGCATCATCCAACACGATTTCCACTATTCTCCTGACTTTAATTATGCATCAAAATGCCCAATTAATTTATTCCATTATTAGATAAATAGCAATAGTAATGTGGGAAGGTTTTTTCATATAATGCTTCTTGTTTGCTCACAAGTATTCATGAAGCTACCTATCATTTTCAGCAGACTCCATAAAACTTTATGACATCAGTTTTTATCTATTATTTCTTCTTTAAAATTTGTTTCTTTCTCAAAAATTGAAAGGTATAGCACTTTACGCTAAATATAAAGAAAATAATTGGAAGTTTCAAATCAAAGTTGGGAACTAAAACTTGACACCTTGTATTTTGTCAGTTTGGCCCATCATCTACTTGAATAACTACGAACACAGATACTGAAGAATGATACTTTGAGCATCCTGACCAAATATGCCATAAATGAATGAAAAATGTAAGATGCTCTAAATAATTGTATAAATGGATGTGTCAATTGACTCAATTCACACGACAAATTCATGTACATTTTATGCTAAAATATTATTAACTTTAGACAGAATAATTAATTATATATATATATAAATAATTTTCACAGTCCTCAGATATATTTTGTGCCAGATCTCTTGGTTCACATCACCTTTGATATATTTGGCAAATTGTAATTCAACCAAATAATTAGATAATTGAAGTCGTTAATTGACTTATTATTTTTGTAAGTTTTATACTTTAAAAAAAAAACAATTAAGAATTGGTAAAAGCTCTAATTTGGTCCATAGACTTTTTTTTTATATAACTCAAATTAGTCTATGAACTTCTAAATATGGACCAAAAAATATTATTTTCATTAGTTTCCGTCAGTTTTTCCGTTAAGTGTTCTGACATGAAATTTAAAATATATTAATAAACTATATTGTTGATGTGGCGGGTCATGTTCTACGTAACACTACTTAACAGAAAAACTATCGAAACTAACGACAATAACTATTTTATACATTTTTGAAATTTCAGTGACTAATTTAGGTTTTTAAAAAACGCAATGACCAAATTGAATTCATATGCAAAAGTTCGGGGACCAAATTTTTACCTAATGAATATGAGCCAAATTCTAGTTTTGGTTTTCGCTAACTTAAGATAATAAGTAGATGACACCATATTAAATTTCATTCTACTCACTCTAGTAATTTTGTGCAAATTGAATCAATTCGAAACAAAACATAATGAATTTAGACAAATTTAAAATAATATGCATATTTTGATGACCAAATTGGAAAAAAAAAAAAACCAAATGAAGTACTAATTTAAAACAAAATAAATAGTTGCATGAAAATATGACATTTTCCAATAAAATTTAGGCACGTATCCTTTTGATTGACGATGCATGAATGTGGAGCAAATTGTTATAAGGATCACGAAATGTTTAGGTATCGGTTGTAGTATGCATGTCATTATTAATATATTATCTTGTATAGTTATGTATATAATATAACTAATAGTACAAACAATGAATCCATTATGCATGGAGTTGAACAAATGAGATTGATAATATTTGTAATTTTCAACTAATTAATTAATATAGTAAACATATACATACAAACAAAAACCATTGTATGCCAGCATAAAAATGAACATTGTAGGATTTGCAAAGCATTGAGGTACAAAAAAAAAAAAAATAACTCTGATAAAAAAAAATCTCAACTATACAGGTCTTTCACTTACTACGGATTGTGTTATGCATGATAATTTTCTTGTTGCTTTTTTCAATATTGTTGATAGTGATAGGCATGGTCAAGTGTCTTTCCGTCTCGAGAAGTTATATATGTAATTTGCATGCAGTTAGCCTGTTAGGTGCATTTTGAAGAGGTAAGGTACATACATCCCCTTTTTTCTGTATCTTTTTTATTTATTTAATATACTTGTAGGGGTCCAACCAAACCCCCCACCTTTCTTTGGTGGTGTTCCTTGAAAAAAAAAAAATAACTCTCTTATCTTACTATAACTAATATTTAATTTTCCACATAATTCTGACTATATTTTCTAAATATCTTTCTACGTTCATAGTATGATGGAATCAAAGTATTATTAGGAAGTAACATCTCTCTAATTGCTTCGGTGATCTCATCAAATGTTCCTTGTGACATTGACGAGTTTGCTTTTATGTTCATTAGTCTGGTGGCTAATGTGTTTTAAAAAGCCCTCCGAGGCGCGTGGTGCAACTCAGAGCCTCAAAATAAGTGAGGCGAGGCAACTAATTGTATTAGGCGCGGTCTAGGCGCGACAAGTCGAGAGGCTCAGCTGAGGCGCGCTTCACCTATAAAAAATCAGTTTGCTTTGATTTACAATTAAATTTGAATTCAAGATTCAAAATAAAAAGTATTTAATATGTTTGCATATAAAAGACTTTTCAAATTTTTAAATATTAAATATGGAAATCTGGAAAGTCATTGACACTTTCTAGGAAACAAAATATTTAATTTTACTTGAAGTATATTACTTCACAAATTCACCTATGTATAGGTGTTTAATGTTAACTATCTAACAAGTTATATCGAAGAACATATAGATTATAGAGAGATGAAAGACTTTTAGTTACAAAAATATTGAGAAATATTGAGAACATAGACATACTATCAACAAAAGGAACTCATTGGATTAAAAATTTCAAATTCAAACATCAAAAAACTCAGGTTCCACCTTCTTTTCTTTCTTATTCTATTACGTAACAATATGTATGATTGCCTTAGTTTCTTCTTCAATTAGTTTTCTTTCTTATTTTTATCTCTTGATAAAAGTATGTTAGTAACTGTCAACCCAAAAAACATGAAATTGGGACTGCATTAGAAACAAAGTTATATATAAAATTTGTATACAAATTATATGCCCCTATTTTCTCTTTTTTGTTGTTGAGTTTATTTAAAATTTGAAATAGTATTACCAATTAGAAAATATTTTATATGTAAAATCTGTTTGTATGTAAGATATGATTATATGTCCCTAATGTTTTATTTTCTTGTTACTGATTACAGATTACATGTCCCTATTTTTCACTTTTTTGTTGCTGATTTTATTTAAAATCTGAAATAGTATGCCAATTGGAGATTAAATTATATGTAAAATCTTTTTTGTATGTAAAATATGATTATATGTCCCCAATATTTTTTTGTTGTCGTTGAATAGGACTACCAAATAGAGACTAAATTTATTGTTTTATATGCAAAATCTGATTGTATGTAAAATCTAATTATATGTCCCTATTTTTTTGCTGTTGATTATATGTAAAATATTAAATAGAATTATAGAAGTGCCAAATAGAGAATAATTCTAGTAAGTTATATGTAAAATCTGATTATATGTGCCTGATATTTTTTTGTGGCTGGTTATATGTAATATCTCATATAGGTTTGTCAAATAGAGACTAAGTTACCTATTATCCAATTTCTTATTTTCTGATTTAATTGTATTTTAAGTAGGTTTTTAAGTAAATTTACTTAGTAAAAAGTTAAGTACATTAGTATTAAATATTAATGCTTGAAATTAAATATGATTAAGGTTTTAATTATGTCATCAACTCTATCAATTCAGTCAAAGAAATAACCTTGTTGGAAGTACTGTCACTTGGTAAGTTCAGATGATAGGAATGAAGTTAAATGTTCTTTCTGTGGAAAAGAAACTAAAGGAGGAATATATCAAGCCAAACAACATTTAATTGATGGTTTTCATAATGTTTTGAAATCCGAGGAGTGTCCTAAAAATGTAAGCTGAATTAAAAGCTTATATGAATGAGAAGAAAAATTCAAAAGAGCAACTTAGAATGTCTTATGTTCCTAATTTTGATGACATCGATGATATAGAATATGATAGAGGGAAAAATGAGCAAACCTCTTCTTGAAGTTTTGCATCACAAATGGTAAAGAAGAAACCAAAACAAAAAGGTCCCATTGATAAATTTTTTACTTCTAATCTAGAAAATGCGATTCTCAAAAGAAAAGGAGGCTCAAGACATACGTTGATGAATGAACATTGTAAGAAGGAACAAAATGACAAGGTTCATCAATACATAGCGAGATGGTTTTATGAGGCAGGCATACCATTTCACACTATCACTCTTGAAAGTTTTGCGGTGATGTGCGAAGCAATTGGTCAATATAGGTCAGGTTTACAACCGTTGAGTATGTACCAATTAAGAGTTCCCATTCTCAAAAAAGAGTTGGATCACACCAACAAGATGATGAAAGATCATAAAGAGGAATGAGCAAAAGTTGGACTTTCAATTATGTCGGATGGATGGAGAGACAAACAACATAGAAGTTTAATGAATTTTTTAGTGAATTCTCCTAAAGGATCCATGTTCGTAGAGTCTATTGATGTTTCAGAAATAATTCATTCCGGGGAGATGATGTTTAAAGTTCTTGAAAAATTGGTGGATTATGTTAGAGAAGAAAATGTTGTTCAAGTTATAACGGACAACCATCCAAGTTTGGTCTTGACAGGTATTAATTTAATCTATTTAAGATTTATTCAAATTTCTATGTGGTAAATTTTATTAGTAAAAATTAAATTAATTAGTAAATCAAATAAATTAATGCCATAATTTTTTTTGGGAAAAAACGATCACACTTGTATTGGACGCCTTGCGCTGCACATTGTCTGAACCTGATATTAGAAGATATGATGAAACTGCCAAATATTAGTAAAGTGGTCAAGAGGGCGGTGGAGATGACAAGATACATTTACAATTGTGCAAGATTGGTGAGTATTTTTAGGCGATCCACTCACCAAAATAACTTGATTTGATCTGCAACAACTAGGTTTGTCATTGTTTTCCTCACTTTGTCCAATATTTACAAGTACAAAGAGAGCTTAAGAAGACTCCTTACATGTGAAAGGTGGACGAATTCCCAATGGGCCAAGGAAACTGCTGGAAAAAGAGTTGCATATACTGTTATGATGCCTTCTTTTTAGAATCATGTATATTTTGGGCTTAAAATATCAAGCCCATTGGTATGTGTGCTTCGATTGGTTGATGGCGACAAAAACCCTGCTGTGGGGTATATTAATGAAGCAATGGACAAAGCAAAGGAAGCAATTGCCAAATCTTTTGGTGGAAAGGAAGAAAAATATAGTCATATCTTCAAAATAATTGATAACCAGTGGAATATTCAACTTCATAGGTTGTTACATGCAGTTGCGTACTTCTTAAATCTAGAATATTTTTACTCAAACCCATCTATTGAGAAAGATGATGAAGTTGTTAAGGGATTACATGATTGCA